>CAOLHI010004740.1:0-102014 GCA_948474755.1 Ctenosaura bakeri
TGGGAGGTCACCATGGCAAACTGAAACCTCTAAGTGATGCTATGGGTCATTTTTATACATCTTTGCTGTTTGGGGAGCTCATTTTCTGGGGAACTTCGATAATATTTATTTCAAGCAGACAGTAATAGGCTGGTCACTTCCTGATGGGAAAAAAAAAGGCCCATACATACCTTTCCTTCCCTTTAATGGTTAGGACATGGATCTGGCTAATTTGCACCATTTTTCTTCTCCTATTTGACAGCTGAACACTGACAGACAAACACCAGGATCTGAAGATCCGTTCAAGAAGACCCATTGACTTAGGTCACCTTAACCAGCTGGTGAAGGTTCATCTGCTGATTCTGAATGCAAGACTGTCCTAGTGCTCTATCATGAATTGCTTCTGAAAGGAACTTTCAACAATATACTTTTGGTGGCAGCTTCCTATGTGGCATGAGTAGATAATCAGAAGAAAACAGAACTCTAATTCTCTATGGGCAGATGAAATGAATTCTTGGGATCCTGGACATAAGAAGTATCTTCATGGAACTTGCACAATATGAAAAACAACATTTAGTATCCTAACAATATGGCCTTGCCGCTCAGAATGTGCCTCTAAGATATCTTGCTATCATTTGAAAATACAGATCCAATTCTCCAGTGATGATAATTAGTGTAAGAAATTCCAAATATGGGATCATATGCAGATAAGACATGTCTCACTTCCTGATGTTACTGATTTGCAACCTCTTGTTAAATGTATATAAAAGTATATAAAAGTCTGTCCCATTTTCAATACAGCCAGTAGACCAAGGAAATAGAAGAGTAAGGGACTGCCATGCTTCTTGAAAGAAAGGAAAGGGCTGCATCCCATTAATTTGCATTTTATCATGACATCATTATCATCTGTAAGTATACAGGCAGTCTACAATAGGAAGACTTGAAAAGAGGAGGGGAGATAACAGACCTGAGAGGACAGCCATTACCACTGTGTAGGGCAGAAGGATATATGGAAAGGACAGACCACTATACTTTAATTGATGGAACAGGAATAGGGTGATAGTTGTCCCTAAAACAGTTCACCAACTCAAACAACCTAGATGGTCTTGGCAATACAACCCCTGGGTTGGAAATGCTGCTGGTGAATGCCAAGTCAGTAAGGAAGAAGACAGCTGCCATTCAGGACTTGATCCTAGATGAGCATGCTGACCTGGCCTGACCTGACTAAATGAGGCACGATGGTTTTGCCCACCAGGGTTTTCTGATCAGCAGCAGATGAGACCTGGGGGACAGGGAGGTGGAATTGTTGTAGTCTATCAAAATGTCATCCCTCTGACTAGGTGTCCTATCCTGCAGTTTTCTGGGTAAAGGTGTAAGAACTGCTTTTTAAAGAAGGATCAATATGATTTCTGCAAAGGTAACTCCTGCCTCAGTAACCTTTTAAGACTTCTTTGAACGTGTCAATAAGCATGTGAAGAAGAATGTTCTATTTGGATTTTCAAAAATACATTCCCACAGTACATTCCTACAATAAAGATTACAAGAAGACTAGAAAATCATATGTTAAGACGAGAAGACCTATTATGGTCTGAAAACCAGTTGAAGAAGGGAAACCAGGACATAGCAATAAATGGTCCAGAAGGATTTTTTTTTCCAGATGAAAGTCTTGAAATCCAAAAAAATCTTGTGGCTGTTGACCATTTCCCAAAGACGACAGAATTTGCTAATATTCTTTACAAGCCTACATGTAAACAGCAAAACTCCAGAACTCCTTTAAGAAGCCACTTGCAATTCTCTTATCCTTTTCATCTTGGCTGTTTCTGGGGCTGCTGTCTTTTTCTTTCTCATCTGCCTCCTTTCACTCCTTCAGTATTTTATGAAGGGGAACATGCAAATCCAGTTTAACTGGTTAACTCACCATCACCAGATGAACCAAAATCAAAGAATGCCACCCTCTCCCATTTAGTGTCTAGAGTGGGTGTGAGGACCCTTTGGCCCTCCAGATGATTTGGATGACAGCTCCCAAAATCCCTTTTTATTGCCATGTTGGCCGGGGCTTCTGAGAGCTGAAGCCTAAAAAGAATCTAATTCACCAAAGTTCTTCACTGCGGGTATGGAGCAAATTACTTTCCCATCGGTCTGTAATGTACAGCTGTCTTACACCAAATCAGACAAGGAGTTTATCTGATCTCTGTTCTAATGGTGACTTTCCAAGATCTCAAGCTTTTCCCCAGCATTGCTGGCTGACATCTGTTTTTGAACTGGAGACATGAAGGGACCAAGCTCAGTGCTGTCAGAGCTGTAAAGCCTTGTCCAGGAATCCAGTAGCATATCCATGGAGGGGAATGAGGAACCTTCCAGAAATATAGTAACCAAACTCATGAAGAGACCCTCTCATATATGAAGCATCTGTTTGGTTACTTAAAATGACACAGAGATGACATACTGCTCAATTTCCTAATGTTTTTGGTCTTAAGAGAACAGTATGTAGCCTAAGAGATGAAAGGGTTATTTTTTTCCCCCTAGGAATGTAGCTGTAAGGAAAAAATGTCACTAGGAAACAATATACTCCATTTGCCTGAGGTGATGTACAAAGAGTGTCTTAAAATTTCTTCACCATTTTCCTGGTTGAAACTAGTTTGCCTCAGGATGGACTCGTTGAGCTGCTGCTTACTTAGCAGCTTTTCCAGCTTTCCAGATACTGGTGTTATTTTCTTTAACTCCATGCTATTACTGGGATCAGCTGGCAGAATACAGCTGGTAAAGGAAGTGTTCGTGATCCCAAGAACCATTATGGTAAAAGAAACAACTGATCAGGTTTTCCACTGTTCCAGGAATTTTAGTCTGTATCTCAGAAAATAAGAGCTATCACATACAATAGTCCAATGGATCAGCTCAGATTTTATTTGCAAGATTTTCTTATGCTCAACTTTTATAAATACACATCTGTTAGGAAACCCAGCTCTTATACAAATAAGTTATCCAGAGAAGTCAAGATTTTCTGCATATGTTGGAAAACAAAAGCATATTCTTCAATTTAAGAAAGAAAACATAGGACCAGACAGACTAGTCCTTTGAAAAACTAAAAAGCACACTACTTTATAGTCATGCCAAAGCATATGTTTATAAAAGCAAAATGCAGAGGTTCAAATGGATGGTTAATCTCCAACATGCTCCCCACAACAATCAAGAATGGGATGAAGCCATGCACCATCATGCCAATAATAGGATGGGCCTTGGCAGTATTAGAAAGAATCTTGAATTTGTTCCCTGCCCTCCAATTTTCTGAAGAAAACAATGCATATTTTGCACTGTTAGGGTATCATACGATAAAAACAGTCATACTATGACATTTGTAGAAACCGAAAGTTTCACACAAACCAGATCTGTACAACTTCTTCCCTTGAACAACTGAATGTGGCAGCTCAAGTGGAGCTTGATAACTGCTGCATTTTCTGCCCAGTTGGTACATGGCAATTCTCTGCCCAATACATAGTTGGTCAGCTGTGTTTCTGTAGCAGATAAAGTTTCCAAGTTGAACGGGATGGGTCTAAACAGAACAAGCTCAACTTCCTCTCCCAAACCAGTCTTTTTTCTTTCTTTTTTTTACTATGATTCGTGAGAGGTAGTTGCCTACAATTTTATTTTTACAGCAATTGATAAACTTCTGCTCTAAATTTTCTGGAACTGCAATAATACCATGAGCTGGAGAGTGTGATCACTGTGACAGGCAAGAAGAAGAAAATACAAATAATGATCATGATTGCCAAACCATGTGCACCAGATGGGTACAAGCCCTTGAGATTATTCTACTTTCAGCAGCAGCAGCAGCAGCAGCAGCTCTCAGATCAAACTACTTGTACTCAAGGGAATTAAGTTAGCTTGCAAAAGGAGAAGTAAAAATCTAAGTGTGCATGTGTATGACTGCTCTGTCCCCAACACAAAGAAATACATACACACAAACATATACTTCACTTTCTCATGCAAGCATTAATGGCTCCTCTGGATCAGAACCCATTTATTTCTATTACTCAGTAGTGTAGTTTAGATGAAGAAGGGGAGAAAAAGCCCGGTGTTGCACACAAATAAACAGAGTAGTTAAAGGATTAGAAGCACTGATGGTTTTATCACTGTGGTAAAACAAAATAATTGTATTTAAATAACTGCAGCTACTATCATTCCATTTACAAAATCCTTTGACAAGTCATCATCAGAAAATAGTGGCATTTCAAAGTGAAATATAAAGCTCAAATAAATCAACTAATGTAGCACAATGAAACACCCACCTTTTCAGACAAAGCAGTTCTAAATGATCACTCAGCATAAAATCCCACCTTTTTTTTAAATATTCCCTCATTCTCTTCCTCACCAATAATGGGGATCACAACAGTCTCTGATCTGAGAGAGTAGTTTGATTTTAGAGGGAGTATTAGTTGACATGGGTCACAAACCATGCTTGGTTCTGAGAGACGAGAGGTGGGAGTGTTAAAAGGGATAAGCCGACCTAATAGCTGAGAGAATGGGGACCTTGGTATTGCTTCAGCTATGCTGATCATCCAATGTCTAAAGACCATTCACAGGAACCAAATCCCACCAAGTTATGAATGTAAGATCCATAATTGGTTAACGCATACAAACTACTTGGAGGTGTACTGGGAGCTCACTAATCTTGCATTTGTTGTCTGCTTAGGTCTACCAAAGCAAAATGACTTTGTCAACCACCCTGCAGGCAACATATCAGTATGGTTGCCTACATTTGGCTTGGTGGTTCACAAATTGTGATGATGGCCCATAAATCAGTTACCACTGCAACAGAATACAGTGCAATGAGTCCCACAAAGTGGGGAAATGAGTATGCACAATTCCTTTTGTAACTTTACGTTCTACTTTTCGATAGTAACAAGAGACTGCCCAGCAGTGGAGGAGGAGGCAAGAGGGCTGGGTTTTAACAGCTCATATTCTATCATACTGAAAGTAGGAAAAGTCAGCCTGAGAAAGCCGGATGCTTCTCTATTCCACTATGTTTGAAAACACGTTCTCTTTCCACACACCCCCACGAACTTTTTCCATGGAGAGGACTAAAAGGACTGCCTAGAGGGAAAACAGAGAGGAGGGAGAAGAGAAACAGAGAGATACACAGGTGCTTTGAAAGCCTTTTAAGGAAATTCCTAATTTGGTTTCATCTCTTTCTTAGTAAACACTACTGTAATGTTAAGTAAAATATGGCTGTTTATGACATCATCATTGTAAATAGTTGGTAAATAACAGGCAAAAGTGCTGGGGAAAGGAAAGCACTGTGTGGCCAAACAAACTTTGAAGATTAGTCCTGATAAATGGATATGCTATACAAGTAGTTCTTAACCTGGGGTTCAAGAAGCTCTGTTGCTGGACACCAACTGTAGTGGCAGCAACAGGGATGCAGCAGCTGTGAGGTGCAGGTGCTGAAACCGCTCCTTCATTTGCAAAGTTTGGATGCACCCACATGCTTGCTTGGCACCTACACTCCCTGCTGCTACATCCCTGACAAAAGAGATGTGGTGGCAGTTGCGTGTGTGTGCGCGTGTGCATGCACACGTGCATGTGCCCAAAATACTCCTTCATTTGCAAATAAGGGAGCAGTTACAGCACCTACCCACCCACACACACACATTCTGCTATCACATCCCTGATGAAGTCACATCCCTGATGAAAGGGACACAGCAGCAGGCATGTGCACATGCCCAAACTAAGACTCTGGAGACCAGGGTTAGAATCCCCACCTGGCCATGAAAACCCAGTGGGTGACCTCAGGTTAGTCATATTCTCTCAGCCTCAGCCCTGGCACAGAGATGCAGCAGCAGAACCTGCAGAGCAGACAGTACCACCACCACCCCAGGGACAGAAATGTCAGCCCCACTATGACACAGATCTAGCTGTACCTACCTTCACCCGGCGTAGACACCAAAAGGGTCTCCTGTGTTGCTCCCAGTGAATTTATGCCAAGCACCAATTAATCAGGGACCAGCTGCGCAGACCCTGGAGCCTATAAGAACTGAGCCTTTCCCCTCCAGCTTTTGTCATCAATCAACTGACCATTTCTCCTGTGCATGCTTCTGTTTGCTTCCCTTGCCTGTGTTTCTGCCTTTGACTTGTGTTTGTTTTTGCCTGCCTCTGATTTATGGACATTGTTGGTACCTTTATTGCTTCGCATTTGCAAAGCTGTTTCCTTTCTTCAGTAAACTGACCACTTAAGTTACTGCTGAGTTTCTAACCTGAGTTTGTTATCAGCTTCTCCTAGCTGCCAGCCCAGACCAAGCTCGGACAAGATCATGCAGTTTTGAAAGTCCCTAGTTGTACCACCTCCAAAAACTTACAGGTTGGGAGAAACGTATCTGACTGATGTAGGATACTGCTCTTACTCATGCATAAAAGCACTGCTTTAATATTTCTTACATATAACAAGACCACAAGCAAATTCCAAATTCCATGTCACAGGTCATCACATGTAAGAATGAATAAACCCAAAGGGAGTTTATGTCCATTTGGAAACCTTCAGTTTCCATAAACAAGAAAATAATTTCATAAGTATGAAGGGAAAAAGTAGGGGGGGGAGAGAGAAAAGGAACGGTAAGTAACTCTCATACTCTCATTCAGCCACACCCATTTATAGAAAGCCAATGGATTTTCTTAATTCATGGTTCTGTGAACTAAGAGTTTGTGAACTGAGCACAGATTAAGCTGAGTGTTTGCATAACACAAGGGCTGGGCAGTTTTAGCCAGTAACTCCAATCAATTCTAGCTGTCATAAAGACTCAACATTTTTATTTGTCTCACTGATCTTCTTTAAGCAGCTACTTGGCTGACAGTAACTGTCAGTCAGTTTAATTTCACAGTAGAGGATAAATTAATGTAGCACCCAGTTCTCTTCATGGTCATTCTTTGCTCTCTTATGGTAATGACTGTAATGATAAATCACATTTCACTGAGATTTATATTACACTGGGTTTGATATCTCATTGTGCAAAACTGTACTAGTCAATTCGCTACTCCTGGTTTTTCCATCATTTTAGTGAACAAGCAAAACACACAAAGGGAGACAGGTTAATCATATCTCAACACAGTAAACTGAGGCGCCAATGGAACTTTTGGCTTAATAAACATATCCTTCAGTTATATTTCATGTAAACTGGATACTTATGGTTATTATCCTTGGAACAAGGCATCAAACTTCAAACCATGATTTAATATCCTGGCTTGTTCTAACCTATTAATCACAGCTTCCCAGTTGAGACAAAACAGGAAGCTCTAATTAATTGAAGATTTTCTAGTTTGTTTGTTTACTACCTTGGTTCCATGAAAAAACAAAAGGGTATGTATGTAGCCACAAAAATTATCTCTTGGATCACTGAAATATATCCCAGAGGTTTCACCTAAGAAAATATGATGGTCATGAAATATACTAAGTTGTCAGGGAAAACAATGCAAGTTTTCTTCACATACTGAAGTATACTGAGGCATCAAGCCTTTCAATACAGTGCATATGAGTTGGGTTGAATATCTGGGGAAAAACAAATAAACTTCCATATTGAAGTTTACAAATCACTTTTCAGACACACTCAAATATGAAGGATGAAAGCATTACAAATCTCCTGATCTCTGGCCATTTTTTAACTTCTTATAGTCAAAACATTTTCAAATTACGAAAAACAATCTAATCAAATGCTATGTTCAGTATTACCTTGATATATCTATGCTTCAAATTCATGAGTTCCTGTAGCCTCTGTTCACTGGCATGATTTAGTAGCCCCATCCTTATCATCTTTGTTCACAGCAGAGCAAAGATGTGGTAAGGTCAATATTTTAAAATAAACAGTCAAAAAAATCTACACATGCACACCTAACCCAATCCTGAACACCCTTGTTCAGTACCTCCTACAGAACTTCAAGTCTCCAAGAATTCACAGTCCCTGGACCCAAAGTATTACCTTACTTTCATTATCAAAGGGGAAGAAACATTTTCCTCACCTTTTCCCTCTTTTCATCCTTCTTCACAGATAAATTTACTTGTTTTTCCACATTTTCTAGAAGTCTAAAATTAACCCAAAGGGTATATCTGGAAGAATCTCACAACTGGTGGTTTCTCTCTCTATAGTTCATCTTTGTACGATATACTTATCACACTAAGATATGTTAAATGCAGTACACGGCATTTTATCCAAAGAGGTACATTCAAATATCACCCTCTAATGCCAAATCACTGCTAGTATGAAAAGTTATCTTGAGCAGAAAATAATATCCTTTCAGGTTTTCAAGACAGAACCAAGTGATTTTGTCCTTAAGGAAGTGCTGATCTTAAAAATCTGAACAAAACTTCAATTAACTATAGTTTCCTGTCCCTTATGAACTAGGGGACCATGGTCAATTTATTAATATACTTAAAGCATAAACAAAAACTACAAAATATACTTAAACCAAGTGTACTTTGATGCCATCTAAATCAATACAATACGAGTAAATAGGGTTCAGATATATCAAAGGAACACATCATGGTAAAATAATATTTTTCACTCCATTATCCTTGCTTCTGAATTGCTAGGGATTTATTTCACTAGATATGTAAGTTGTTCTCCTTAGTGGAATAAAATATGTATTAATGCAAGAAATTTGATTAATTGTAGTAATATTTTAAGAAATTCAACCTCATATAAAACAAAATATACGAATCAGTAGAACTTTATACCATACCACCAACATTACACAGATGAAAACTGAACACATGTGGGCAGGCAACATCAGAGTGTGCTCAACATGGCAAATGTTTTTAATGAGGAAGAACACAAAAGCTAGGAAAGGCTAAAGCAGTTTGCTTTTCCCTGAGTCTTCTGTGAAGAGCAAGATTCTGCCTCGCCTGTCTTGAATCCCATCCTGGGAGAAAAGCAGGAAATAAATTTGAGAAATAAATAAATTCTCCCTCCTGCACTTTGAATGCAGGAGGAAAAGGAAGAAAGGAGGAGCAGGAGAGAAGCTGAGACATTTTAAAAGCAGCTGAAGAATTGGAACTACAGAGGGTTAATTGAAACTATCCCTTCCAAATCAAAAAAGTTGGAGGATATGGTATACAATGGTAAAAAGACACGAAGCCAGGATATCCAGCCTAGGATCTTGTATTTCCAAACTTTGTATCATTTGCTTTCTCCTTATCTTGAGGAGTACAATTTAAAAGGAATACTGAACAGACTTTAGCCATGTTTCCTTTCTTCCTGACAAAGAAAGCTGTGCAACCTAAAAGTTTATACACTCCTACCCCAAGGAGAAAGGGAAGTACTGAAGAAGAAAATTCCCCCATTATTTGCATCTCTACGATAAACATAGCAACAGACATTTATCTGAAATGGGTCAAGTCACTAAGGGATAATTCAGATCTTTATCTGATATCTAGGAAACCAGAAACAAGAAAGCTGAAAATGTACTTCTATGTAAGATCAGAAGCACAGATTTTATAAGTGGGCAGGCTGGAACACACATTCTCTATACCTGAATACTTTCATCAGAATAAAATTAGATATGCACACATTGGCCACTTGTGGTGTCCTATAGTATGTGAAACCTTGGAGATAATTTTCTTTGATTATAAGCTTCTCATACCTGCTGGAGAAAAGAAAATGTTAATTAGCTTCCTGTCCATGAGTTTGCGAACAGGTTACTGCCTGAGAAATTCAGAACACATATGCATGCCAACTTCTGTAAACTACAGCATGTAAAGTCGAAGGCTTTCACGGCCAGAATCCATTGGTTCTTGTGGATTTTTCGGGCTTTGAGACCGTGTTCTGGTTGTATTTTCTCCTGACGTTTCGGAGGAATCTGAATATGCCAGCCACAGATGCAGGCGAAACGTCAGGAGAAAATACAACCAGAACACGGTCTCAAAGCCCGAAAAACCCACAAGAACCTACAGCATGTAACTATAGCTTTGTAATGAGTTATCCTTTTCTTTTCTTTGCAATAAGTGCATAAGGAAGTTATATGCCAAAAGGAGTATGGACAAGTTGGAACAAAATGTAAAAGTTACTTTTCAGGAACTTTCCTAGGTATCTTTGCTAAGCATTTTGAACAGAGTTCATTCTCTTACCCAGCCTAAGGTTCTTCTCTACCAAAAAGTATCAATAAATAACAAAACGTAATGTAATACAAAACAAAACAAGTCACTTTTAAACATTTAATAAGTAACAGCAACACACTACCTTTAAAACTAGTAATTAGAATGAACTACTTTAGAAAGTAACTTTCCACACTCGACTGTTTAAAAAATATCCAATGTATTTTACTTCTCACTCACAGAGGTTTATTCTCATATACAAGCTGCACATGGAAGCATCTACACACCAACAGAGCAGAACTTCATCCACACTGACAAGCTACCAAACCCACAATTGTTCACACAAGTTGAATTAAAGGCCCAGATCTCTAAGCCTTTCTCATCAAAGTTCAGCTTCTTCTCTTTTCCTAAATTACTGAAAATTCCACTCCACTCATCCAGCTGTCTCTGTCTCTTTAAATCACCCAGATGCTCTTTTATTCACTTTTCCAGAGAGCTCCCTTACAATAATTTTAAAGCAATAAAAAGATAAGAAAACTGTAAAGAAAAGAAAGGAAAAATGATCTCATAGCTAATTATGTTATAACCGTTTCAGTTGATTTTTTTACAATGATCTTATTGTTCCATAGGCTTTAGCCTTCTTCTATTAGATTAGTCTAAAATGTCCTCAGTCCATATCCAAACGCACTAGGTTAGTCCATGCTGTGTAGGTCTCTTTGGTGGGCCATAAATTTTGGAAGTTAATACTGTGTGTAAACATTTGGCTGCAGGGTGATCAGATGCAAAAGAAGCAGGGCTTGTGCACCTTTAATAGCCACGCAGAAGAAAAGATGTACATGCTCTTTTAAATTACAGTCTGTGGTCTGGAATTTAACTGAGAATCAAAATTACAGGTTTCAAAAAAGACTTGTATACAAAGATTACATCTATCATTCAATAATCAGAAGATCTGACTACTTTCACTGTGCACTGTGCATCGTGTATTTTATAGACATTGTTTATTTTATACACATCAATTTCAAGAAAAGGTATTTTTTGAAACCTGGTTTGTTTATATCAGTGGATATGCTTATTTACATCTTAAGTTTTTTCCCTCCCTCCCTCATTACTCCTTCCTTCCTTCTCATTTTTTTCTGTTTCTTTCCTTTCCTACTTTTAAAATCTGCTAAAAACTTTAATTAGCAACTGAAATGTGACAGAAAGCCATTATATCTGTTCAAGCACAAATGGATAGAATCAAATGTCCTGATAGATTCTAACTAGCAATTTCCAGCTAAAAATTCTTTTGTTGAAGAATAGCAATTTTCAGGTTAGCACTGGAATATCTTGTGAGATGAGATGGAGGGATGTTCTCTAACTGATTTCTGGATTTTTTCATTGTTAATGTCAGATTTCTGTCAATTTATTCTTTTCTTTTTTAAAAAAAGAAAAGAATAAATGGACCGAAAATGGACAGGAAAAAATGGACAGGAATAAAAAAAACTCTTTTAAGCACTAGCCCCTTTCTTAATTACAGGCAGTGCTCTGATCTAAAACAGCTACTCTTTGCATCAACAGGGACGCAAAGCACAGAGAGAGATCAACAAACCAAGATGCAAGTTCAGTTCCCATATACACTCAGACAGCACTGTTATAGGTCTTGTCTATCCCGAGGCCACCACCTGTTCATCTCCCAATGTGATATCTGCCTACAAACCATCTTACTTTCTCAGTGGCAGAGATTGGAGTATGTGGGGGGGACAGGAGGGGGGCTACAGCATGAAGAACGTGGCCACGGAGTGAAGAACGTGGCCACGGCATGGCTGCGGTGCGTGGGGGTGTGGCTACAGGCCAGGATGCCCCAAAAACATTGCCACCCAGGGCGAATCACCTCCCCGCCCCCATGTCCCTATGCGACTGCACTTTCTACTTGGTCCCTTCACTTAATGTTACAGAGGAGGAAAATTTGGCCATTTGGAAGCACAACAGTGACCTCCTTGCTGTTGAGAGACCCCAGGAAGCCGAACACAAAAAACATAAAGAAGCAAGGTGGATTATACTGACACCAGTGCTCTAGTGTGAGATGTTCTTAGCTTACACTTGTTCATGTTAAATTTCACGGCAGAAAGCTTCTGACAAATGGCTGGGTCATCTAGCATGGGGCTATAGACCTATGAGAAAAAGCACTGGACATTATCTGTGTCCTGCATTGCCAGATTAAATAATGGACAAACTGAACAAGGGCAGTCTACATTGTTATAAACTGGATGGAACATGCTAAATTTCTTCATTATTTGGTATGCCCAAAGGCTACACACTGAGTAGTTCTAAATGTCCTGGATTTCCTAGTCCACCCTTGAAGAGATTACTGATACGTTGCATAATGTGTTGATGTTAGGTTTGGCATCAATAGCCTGAATTTCTAAAGTAACAGCATAATTAAAAAATGTACAATTCATACAGAGAAAATATTAAGAGCAGGCACAAAGCAACGGAAGCCATTGTATTGTTTCTGCTAGGAAAAAACCCATGGCTAAAAAAAAAGTTCATTAAAAGTAATACATATTTGCTTTACAGAAATAAAGTTCCTAGCATTTTCTGCATTACTCTGTAATATTTTACTCCTGATTCTCTATCGCACTATACCATTGCCTCAGGCACTGGAACAACTAACAGACAAATGTGGTAGCCTTCTATCCCCATTCCACCTCTCAGTGAATCCAACTAGTGTTGACCTAAATTACTTCAAGGTGTAACAAAAAGGCCAGATTCTTTCTGGACTTTCTATTGTGATTTCACCCATTCCAAAAACACACTAATCTTTCACTTAGAAATAAAACCTGATATGGAAAAGAGGAGCAAATAAGCTTCCGTATTATGCCATTTTATTTGGCCAAAACCTATTGTGAAGACAAATGGAAGATATTTGTACATTTTTTTTATCCATTCCTTGGATTATGGGCACAAATTCTTTGACTTTCTCTAGCTTTATCTCAGCCTTCAGCCTTACAACATCCCAATGTCACTAATATTCCTAATGCAGTACCAAAAAAAAAGTTGCATTAATAAAACAAATCTTTAAAACATCTTATGACCTATAGCAAAATTCTCATTCTTCATTTCAGCAATGAAGTACATGGAGGGGAGAACTACTGCTGGATTTGAACTCCTGAAGCCGCTTTATTTATATTATGCAGATACAGGTACAGCTATGCAGATGATTCAGGTATACACCTATCTCAGACTGGATGTGCCATCAACTGAATCTGAATGAACAGTAACATGTGAAGTATAGCTTGAGTGTAGTTTGTGTATGGCATCATTACAGTTGTCAGATTGCCTTTGCTTTTACCAACTGTCTGATTTGCAAATTTGTATGGTGGGAGGGGGACAGCAGCCAGTTCACACTCTGCCCTTTATATGCTCATATTTTCCTACACAGTATTTATTTCCACATAGAAAAAAAAAAAGCAATATGTGAAGCAGGTTACAGCATCTCTTCCCCCTCCTGCTCCGCCTTTTCAAAAGTCAAGTGCTATTTTGAGATCCCCCTTGCTTTTTGCCAAACTTTGCAAAACTACAGAAGAGCTGGTCTTACCCAGGGTAGCTTCATTCATTCATTCAAAACAGGAGCACACAACTTTCTTGGCCCTGAATGACACATCTGAAGTTGGCGTAGCGGCCACAGGCTGCACACCCCCGTGTGCCCAACACGTGTCTCAGAGTACAAGAGTAGGGAGATTTAACCCTAATGCATGAAGCATCCAAATTTGTGTTGTGTGAAGTGTGGGACACTTATTTATTTATTTGTTTATTAGTACTGATGTATTACCACCCATCTCATAAGGACCCCAGTAAGAATTTCCCAGTTAGGAGTTCAGGCTGAAGATGTCTTTTCCGAGTAAAACAACTGGACAACAATTTCAATATAAAATGGGGCTATAAAAATGCCCCAGCTCCAAAGAAATGTTTGCACAGGAAGGATCAGATATGTTTTACCCATAGTCTAAAAAAATGCACAGTTAAATAAAAGGAAAATAAAACTCATACAAAGTAAAACTTGCACATCTTGTATGATGGAAGATTTCCTACTCCCAAAGAATTCAAATGCTCACTCCACTGTGTGTCACATCTCTTTCGCTGCATCATGGTGTGACATTTTTTTCTCAATACAGTACACTGCTTCGACACCAAAACACTTTATGTCAAAAACTAACTTTTTTTTTTTTTTTGCCCAAGCCATGTTTGTTTGTTAATAGGGGTAAAAAAGCACAGTGCATGGAAAGTGAATTAAACCTGGGGACCCCATTTACTTTTGTGTAGGTGAATGGTCCTAAAATGTTCAAGATCTAATTATGCATGACCTATGTGCAAATGTTGAGACCAGCATAGTATGGATTTGTGTTATTTCTATCTTAGACAATAAATTTTCAGCTTGAGCTCCTAATTAGCAAGATGAGAGTAGGGTCTTAAAACATATTGGTCATGCTGTTGTGACAAAAACAGCATAACCAATGGTGAGGAATGTTGGGATCTATAGTTGAAGAACTAGAGGACCACAAGTTGTCACTCCAGTCTAGAGATGATCAAACGTTGGGAACATTAATTAGATCATCTGGTGTGAAGCTTAACCTTAGCTGTGGCCATGACACAGTTTCTTTCAGATGTCAGAAGTGAGCACATTACAAGTAAAATTACCCATATCACTTTACCTTGAGGGATAACAAAGGCATGGCAGTGTCCCTTTTGCATAACATAAAGGCTGGTAACACAGGTCTAAATTCTGTTGTCAGTCCTGAATACAGTGGACACACTAATTTAATGGGATTTAAAATAAACTGACTCATCATTCAGCAATTGATTCAATGGGTCTACACTAGTTGGGATTAATCCACAGAATTTTGGATACAGTTACTTTTTTCTATATCATGAGTAACATTTCTCAATTGCATTTTAACTTTACTTTCTGGAAGCAAAAGACAATTGGAGGATAGATGGAGGCTTTTTTCCCCCAAATTTTAGACCACTTCTCTTATTTATTTTTTTAACGATGATTTTTTTCCACCCAAAGTAACAGTAACAATTCCTTTACTTGTCTAATTCTAAGTTTCTGTGTTTTGCTGATACTCCAAGCAGTACCAGCAACACCAGTCTTTGCAGCCTGCCAAGCATTTTGCATCCTTCACAGCCTCAGACCTATGATTTTTCAAGGAGTAGGAAGGGGCACCATTAAAAACAATGGTGGAGAATATGGGGTGGGAGGGAAGAAAAAACCCTCAAAAATACTCTCAAATAATCCCACTCCTCTGCCCAGTCATTTGTCATATTGCTCTTGTTCATACACATCCATACTATACTTTCATTTTATTTTCCTCCTTGGTGAAAAACATGCTGGAGGGCACCAGGCTATACCATACTTTTTCATAGTAGTTTCAGTTGGTACCTGAGTGTTTCCAAAGGCTTTATGTCTCTGGATTTAAAATGGGAATCTCTTCATGTTCTTACAATAATGGCATGAGAAAGTCTGTACTTTCATAACATCCAATTCATTTCTGGCATTTAAAATGATGGACATCAATGTCATAAAGCAATGATGTTTCAGTTACTCCAGGAATCCATTCATGGCTGGAAACAGATCTAAATTTCAGCAGCACATTTTAAGGCACTTGTGGGTTTTCCTAGCTTTTTTCTTGATGCTTCTTCTGAAAACCTGACTCTGCCAAATAATCTCACCTAACACTGTAGGGGGGAAAAAGCTATAAGAATGGCTTAAATTAACAGTGTTAATCCTGTTAATTTAGTACTAGAGTATTCAATAGGGCTTACCGCTATCTAGGATTCATTCTAAAATTGTACATAATTTACTGTAAACCAACATCTTGTAAAAGTTTTGCGTTTCTCCACTATTTGACCTTCTTTTCCTTAGCATTACAGCTGAAAAAATGTACCAATTGTTAAACTAATGCTAATTCCAAATGCCAGCACTGAACTAAAGCGAGAGGGAAATAAACAAGTTAGAAACACAACAAAATCATGTTCAAATGTAACCATGGGCCTTTTTGACACTTAAGGAGATGTTTTCAAAAACAGCCTTGCATGGAAGTTACATGTATAAATCCTCTTACTTGTAACAGGATTAGTGACTGGTGCTTTGAAAACATCCCCAGAGTTTGAGAGTTAATGGACTCATTTACTATTCTTCCAAATCCCATTTGAGCCAAAACACAGAGATTTAACTTGCAACGCACATACACACTCACACACACAAATATATAGTCAAAACACAACATTCAGATACGTGCTTCCAGTTAATTGTTTGCCTCATTTAACCACAATGATACAGAAGATTGCTTGGCTGCCAAATCATGTTCTAGGTAAACTCAAATTCTTTCCTCAGAATAAAAGGAGAAAGTAAGTAAATGAATAAGTAAACAATCATAGCTGATAAGTCTTCTCTACGCCTTCCTGATGAGTCTTTGGGGCATTTATATATTAATTTAGTTTGCCAGGAAGGGTGTACTGACAAAGTTACATAACAGAGTCATAGAATCATTAAAGTTTGAAATGGCCTCATGGGCCAATGTAGGATCAATGTAGGATCTCCAGTCAAAGTGTCCCTGGCTGAAGACATCCAGAGAAGGAGACACCACCACCTCTCTAGGCAACTGGTTCCACTGCGAAGCTGCTGTCGCTGTCAAGAAGTTCCTTCTAATGCTCAATCTCTTCTCTTCTCCAAGCTGAACGTGCCCACTGCCTTCAAGCTCTCCTCATATGTTTTGTTCTCCATACTCTTCTTATCCTTCTTGTTCTTCTCTGAACCTGCTCCAACTTGTCTATATTGTTCTTAAAATGAAGTGCCCACAACTAGATCCAGTAGTCCAGATGAGGCCTGACCAGCACTGAATATAGTGGGACTATTGCTTCCCTTGACTTGGAGACTATGCTTCTATTAATGCAAGCTAAAATAGCATTCACCTTTATTGCTGCAGCATCACATTGTTGGCTCATGTTCACTTACGGTCAAGAATAATCCCAAATTTTCTAGTTTATCTAGGTCCTTTTAAATTCTGCTCCTAAGTGTTAGCCATCCTTCCAGTTTTATGTCATCTGTAAACTTGATAAGGATTCTCTCTGCTCTACCATCTAAGTCTTTGATAAAAATGTTGAAAAGTAATCGCCCTAGAACTCTGAGGTACTGTGTGCCATCCTTCTGGAGTCATGCTGCTAAACTCTGTAACCAGACACACATAAATTCAGTGACACTAATGAAATATTAAGAAATATAATATAAGGAATACTGCTGTTCACTTTACACTTATCCTGTACCTATATTATTAATTGCTTTAAGAAATTTTGGGAGGGGGCAGAATTAGACACATGCTGCATAGACAAAACACTGGTCTTCACAGGTAGTAGACTGGGATGAAGCCTTTAAAATTCGTTGTTTTCAGTTAAACTTCCCCCTCATCTTTTGTGGTGGTTTAATTAGTTGTTTCCATTCTTAGACTGCTTCTCAATTTGGTTAGAGGCACACCCTAATCAGCAGCTGAAATCTAAACTGATTATTTCAGAAGTCTTAACCGATGCAAAACCCATGGTGAAGTAGACAGGTGTGTTGGCTGTATGTGTAAAGCCAAAGAAATATGTGGAGGGGGGAGGCAGGGATTTTAACCCTCCATATTACTGTTTTTTATTTCATTCCTTGATTTATAACATGACCACATTGGTCCTATACATTCAACTCAAAGAAATTAATTCATAGGGAGGATTAGGGATTGAGAATTCTGGCTCTGGCCCTGATATCCCCATTTTCTAAATCCCATCTGGAGAAGGAGAACCATGCACAGGTTCTGTTACAGAGGTATGGATCACACACAACCCTTTTTGCAATCAGAGCTTGAATGCATCAAGGGAAGAGGTGGAATCAGTGGACATTTTTCTGGCCATTCCATATACATTCCCTTGAGCCTTAGTACAAAATCACACACTTCTCAATTGTGGCCATTTCAGGATGCCTAGTTAGCTATTAGGCATGTTGACAGTGTCTCAGCCCCAGTTAGAGTTAGACCTTCTGAATCAATGTGAATTTGGTAAATCAACAATTCATTGAGTTCCACTGATTTAATAACTATTCTTTAGTTGGGACTAACAACTGGACTGAAGCCAAAGAAATCGAATCAAAGACTCACTGAGTTGGAAGGGACTCATTGGCCATCAAGTCCAACCTTTACTCAATGCAGGACTTCCAGCTAAAGCATCTCCAGCGGGTAGCTGACCAGCCTCTTTTTGAAACTGTACAAAGAGGAAGACCCCAACACCTCTCTAGACAATTGGTTCCACTGAACACTAACAAGAGTGGTTTGGCAATCAAAACCTACTCTCCTATAACTTAAAGAACTTAAAGTCATTAAATCCAGTCCTACCCTCTGGGGCAGCAGAGAACAGGTGTGTTCCCTCCTCTCTCTGACAGCCCTTGATGTATTTAAAGAGTGCAGTCATGTCACTCCTCAGTCTTTTCTTCACCAAGCTGAGCATGTCCAGTACCTTCCACCTTTCCTCATATGTTGTACTCTCTATAATCTTCTCATCCTTGTTGTCCTTCTCTGAACCTGCTCCAGCTTGTCTATTTCCTTCTTAAAAAGAGACACCCAGAATTGGACACATAATTTCCAACTGACTTGGAAACTATGCTTCTATTAATCCAGGCTAAATAGTATTTGCCTTGTTTGCTGAAGCATCACACTGCTGGTCCTTTTCATAAGCAGCACTGCTGAGCCATGTATTCCCCCAACCTAGATCTATACATTTGGTTTTTGTGGCTTAAATGTTAGTCTTCTAAGGGAAATTATCTTGAAATGAGACTGATATTCTGATGGCCCTGGCTTACGAACCCACGGATGAACACCATGGGCATGTTCTTCTCCCTCATTCTGCCCATTCCCTTCCCTCTTTCTGCTGCATTCTGGTTTTGGTGCAGAGATCTTGGCTTGCATTCAGCCTGAGTTCTCCATTACATCCGAACCAGGAAATTCTGGCATATAGTCATTAACAAATTAGCACAAAAAACAAGGATTTTTGCTTTGAGCTGGATACTCTCCTGCAAACTGCTAGTGATACACTACTCAAAGGCTAAATTTATTGCAGAATTTTCACATGGCCATCTGATTAATTATTCCAGATACAAACTCTTACTGGAAGAAATACATTGGATACCAAATACCTCAAACTTGACATGTGGGTAAATATTTATTTACATATTCTGCAGCCCTTTGGAGATTATTAAAAGTATTTTGTATTAAATACCTTAATAAATTGCATAACCTTGCTTTAAATCTTCAATAGATTTCTGGTCAGTTCCTTGTATGGTCTCACATAAATTTCCTGCTTTTCTTTTCTAATAGATTGAACACTCCAATCTAGATTTTTTCCCCCCATCATTATAATCAAATGGGCCATAAGACAAACGAATCTACAATTACCTCCTTTCATAAGTACATATAAAAATCCATGCAATGACAAAATTCTTTATTTCAACACAAAATCAGTTTTTAGGTGTTTCAGCCACAGAAAGTGTGAATGGAAAGCTCAGAACAAATATACATACATATACATATACATATACATATATATATATGCACACATACACACACACACACAAATATTATATTTTATATAATATTATCTTAAATTTGCATGTTGCAAAACAAAGAAACTATTATTAGAAGGGAAGAGATGAAAGAAAAGGAAACACTTATCTCAAAATAGAAATACTAGCATGACTGATCACTGAGTATTAGTAGTAAAGATGATCTGTGATAAAGCTCTTCTCTGTCCCTCAAAACTCTCTTCTACCATGAATTCACTAGCTGGTCTTTACATGAGTCTCAGCACCTTACATCTGCACAGTTTGGAAATTCTGCTAACCAAATGCACAGGTAACGAGATAAGGAATGTGCTTCTGCTGTTGGAGTGGGCTGCTGATTGTGACTTTTTGGGGGCTGGAGTGGGTGGGTCTTGTTTCCACTATCATGAACCCTATTGGTATTTCCTGTGCTGGAGCTGAACATCAAGGTGGCAGACAAGGAGGTTAGACAGACCACGGATGAGGAATACAATTTAGGAGATGCTCCAGTGGGGTGCCCCAGAGCTCAGAGAGCTTTGTGCTGCCTCCACCATGCTTCTAGAAGACTGTAATAATAAGAGAATGGGAAGAACTGTAATGAATGTATTCATTAGGCTTACAATAGAATAAGGAGTATAAAGCAACTAGCTCAGGCAGCAGGTTTTGCATGTCATGAAAAGGCAGCATGTTGAAAATTACTTAATTATTATTGTATTCCTAATGTAAGAGAGAGGAAGAGGCCCTTGGGAGCTATTGCCTCAGGTACCAGAACATTTTTGCTATCTTTCAGAAGTATGCACCTTGTTTTTGGTGGGTTGTGGGGAGCACTATCAGCTGGTCTTTCTCAGGCAGCAAAACATCTTGGAAAAGACTTGACCTCTCATTTCCATCATCTATCCCAAAGAGATGGCATGTCCAAAGAGAGTTTGGAGATTGAGGAGGGCAAACAGGCTGTGGCTAAATCCTGAAATGATCAAGATTCTGTGGGGTGGGAAGTCCTCTGATAGTGACATAGGTATGCAGCAAATCTTGGATGGAGCTGCATTCCCTCTGAGCAGTAAGAAGCTCAGTTTGGGAACACTCCTAGATCTGACACTCTGAAAAGAACTGCATCAATGATGCTCTCAATGGCTGGATTATTATGATGAGTTCAATGTGGACTGTGGACTGTTCCTAAAAACAGCTTGGAAATTACAATTCATACAGAGTGCAGCTCCAAACATGCTTGTGGGGGCCAAGCAAGATAAATGTGTCACAAACCCTCCAACTGTATCAATTTGGCAAGGACAATCCTCTGTCATCCCACAGCTGCTTTTATAAAGTCCAAGTTTCCCTCTGGTCCTCCCACTTTCCCCCTTTGTCCTTAGCTTACTTCAGTTGCTGCAAACTGAGTTCAAAGTACAGAAGTACCTGTTAATTTCATAGGAGGAAGTGGGGTGGAGGCTTGCCCTTCCCAGTAAGTTCAGGCAAATGCAAACTACTGCAGCCACTCCCATCTCATGCGTTATTCCTCATTAGTAACATTTACCATCTTGACCGTGCCCTGATGCTGCTTGGCCACATGTGCCCTAGCTATCATTTGTGAAATGTCGGCAAGTATGTGCTCATTTAATACCTGTTATAGTGACTCCCTCTTTGCTTCTAGGCTCAATTTAAAAACCTAGTTTTTAACTTATATAGCCAGCACTACTTTGGCAACTGGCCATCAGAAGGACCACTTCCTTATGTAGGACCTTGGCCATGTGTTAAAATCACTAACAGAAATCCTGCTATCTCACATATAATATAAAGATTGTAGAATGACAGTCACTAGAGGCTGGACTTTTTCACTTCTGGCGCTAGACTTCTGGGATTCATTCCATCATCAGTACTAGGCTTTTTTTAAAAAGGACTTTATTACTTCAATCTGCATTTTATTAACTGTTATTCTTAATTATGATCATTTTCAAGGGATTAGAGCTATTGTGCCTTTAATGAAGGTTTTTAATGAATTAATTAAGCAATAATTTTAAAAATTAAAGCATAATTGCACTAAGCTTTTTATTCCAACAAAGCCAAAGACAGTGACCTAGGAATTCAGAAGAAGAAGAAGAAAGAAAAAAAAAATCCAAACCTTTGGTGCTCACGCACAATGAGGAAGAGAAACTGCCTGGATAGGATGATTATTGATTTCTTAATGGATTACTCTTGGACAAAATTTACACTCCCACCAAAAGCATCAATCTTGGGATCATAATTACAAACCTCTCTCAGCATGCTGAGCATCCTGAGTGAACGGAGGGGAGGGGTGCCTTATTACTACATGCCGGGAAATGATTCCATTTTCTGTTTCTCCTGTCCCAACCACGTTTTAAAATATGTGCTATTATGGGTAAAAGCTGAAACATACCTCTTTGCAATAAAGTTACATTAAGAGTAAGAAGCTAGTTGAAAAATTTAGCAAGAGAACAAACTGCACCAATAATGCCATATATATAGTTAATGCAACTTTGGCCATCTCATGTTGGCCCTCCACCCACAAAGTTCTGTTTCTGCACAACTTGTTTAAAACTGAAGAACCAAAATCATAGCAAAGTTTTGATTTCATTTTCCAGTATCATTGTTCTCCCCACCTGTACTCATACAGTACAGCAACACACACACACCCAAAAAAGATAGTAAATACACACTAGATAATAGTTATCACTGTTTAATTAATGTCTACACAAGTAAGAGACTGAAAGGGTATTTAACCATAAAAATTAAAGGTGTCAACCAATCATGGTGGCTGTGGAGATAGTGCATAGAGAGAGATTTTTCTTCCTTTCTCACAAAGCTAGCATTTTGTAGCATTTGCCTAGTGAAACAAACTGGGAAGTGAGTCAGTACCAAAAGAAATAGCAATTCTTTACTCAATGTATAATTATATTACCACATAGAGTTCAGTGTCATGTGCTGTAGTGATTCCCACCACTTTTAAGATGAGATTAGAAAAATGTGAATCATGCATATGAAAATGCTTACAATGCACAGAAAATGTACAGAAACTTTCTGTCAAAAAGAAATTACTAAACTGATGTGGAATCAGGTTGGAAACTTGTTTTTAGAAAACGTGTTCATACTCTGTTTGTAGGGGCTTTCTCCTAATCCCACCACCATCATGTTTGTTGATGACATAGGCTTCTTGGCAGCTGCTCCCAGGCTGTGCAAATTTCCTCTCACAGGAAGACATGTTGGCCCCCTCTCTAATCTCTTTCCAATGGCAGGTGAAAACCTTTCTGTTTTCCCAGCTCCTTGAGTGTTAACTGTCAGTTGCAGAAGGTCTTTTAACTAGGGTGTGTTATTTGTGCTTTATTTTTAACCCAGACATTTTAACTGCCTTTTAGTTTTTAAGATGATTGTTTAATTTTTAAACTTTCATATTATTCATTGTTTTAATTGTGTGGTTTTTTTCATCCAAAAATGATCCTTTTGAGATACAAAAGGATACAAAATAAATGAATACGTTTGGGAAGCCAATCGGATTTGTCCACCCATACTCCTTTGCCGTCCCACATGATGGAGAAAAGCAAAGCCCCACAGAAGTGTTAAGGGGCCTCAACTGCTGCTTCAAAGGCACAATGCACCTTCACTAACCTTCTCCCTTCATCCCACCCCAGGAACTCCCACACCCAACAGTTCTTTGCTGTTCCTTGGAGTGGACCACAAAAAAAGAGCAGAACCTCAAAACAGACATTGACTTTGTACCCAGCTCTTGCTATTTCCCTGTCCCCTTCTCTTTCTTGCAGTCACTGCTCCATCCTCAAAGAGAATGACACACTAAACAGAATGGATCAGAACCAGAAAAAGGACTGAACTCACTGAGCAAGGGTACCAACAGAAATACAGAGGGAAGCAGTACCAGAATGGGCTGAGGGTGTCGTTCAGGAATGCCCTGCTAATAGACAAATAGCTGTGCCCTGCTTGGCTTGGTGAAAGCAACCAAGGCAAAATAGGGCAGAGCAGTCCTTACAAATGCCCAAACTCCTTAGGCCTTTAGGAAGGTTTTAGGTACATGCTCCATGCACAACAGCCAGCAGCAGCTGAGAGGGAGAAATGCATGGGCAGTAGCTGATAGGAATCAACAGGAAACAAACCAACCGAAAGACAAGAGAAACTTTAGGTTAAAACTTTGCAAGTGACAATCGGCTTGCAAGTGACTTGCTAAAGCCTGGTGCAGAAGGATCTTGAGGCTGCCAGAAATTATGTAGAAAGGCTGGATTTAGCAAACAGGTGAATGGCACTGCGGAGGGAACTGGTAGAACTACTGCTGTGTGGGATGGCAAATCTGCTTTCAACTGTATGGCCGCTCCCCCTGTAGCTGTTCTGGGTTTTATAGGAACTCTCCCAGTGCTGAACTTCAGGAGGGAGGAGTGTTCAGCACCTTCATTTGTTTCTGAACAACCCAGAGCAGTTACAAAACCAAGAACCTTTCCACACTGCACTGTCATAGTGCTATTATTCCCCTTTCAGCATCCCATGGAATCCTGGGTTTGCAGTTTAGGGAAGGGCATTTAGAATTCTCAGCCAGAGAGCTCTTTGGCTTGAGTAAACTACAAACCCCAGAATTCCACAGGATGTTGAAAGTGGAATAATAGCACTGTAACAGTGTAGTGTGGAAATGGCCTGGCTCTCCATTCCACATAATACCTGCCATTGATCACTCACTAGGTTGCTAAATAATAGTAAAAACTGACCCAGCTAAGAGGCCATTTTCTGAGTAATGCAGTGAGGAGAATATATGATTGAGACGCTGGATAATCAGTCCAGGGCTCTTCTTCATAAGGTGATGATTAACTATCCATAAAAAGTGGCTAAAACTTTGGAATGGATTCAATATCCCACTGGCATGGGAACCAACAGCCACCACTGCTCTCTAGAAACTTTTCTATAATTCCTCATGTGTGGTATTTCTCTGTGGTTACTTGCTACTGAAAGAACACTCTCCTTATGTTCAGCGGTCCTTTCATCCGGTATTCCTTCATGTGTTCCATACTTCAGCCCTAGTATAGAATGCAGATGACAAAGCTTTCCCAAGTAAGCCACAGTGCAAATTATGCCCTGAGCCAAGAGGTTAGATAGGACACGGTGCACCCTGGCTCAGCAGTTATGAACAGCATGCTTGTGAACTCTGGCCAATTGTTCTGGATAAACAAACCATAGAGCTTCACCCCATGGTTTGTTTCTGATGTTACCCAGCTTGGGTGTTTTCTCTTCTCTGCTCTGTTTCTCTTTAAAAAAATAGAGAAAGAATCTAGGCTTTTCTTTAGATTTTTTAAAATATATTTAAGAGAGTCGTCTGATTTGATGGAGAGAAACAAATAGAGAAGAAAAAGGGCCTGTTTTCAGACAACACAATAAACACAGTAAAGAGGAGCAAAACTCTGTTGAGTCCCCACTCTTATCTGGCTTGTTGTGTTCTCTGAATCAGTTCAAAGTCACACAGGTCAATTTATTATTGATAATTACTCCACAGTTCTGGAGTTTCCTTACACTGGAGATTTCCCATGGCATTCTTTGGAAGAATTTCTCTATCTGGTCTCATAATTAGTGGCCAGAGATAGACAGGTATTGGATGCATTTAGATTACAACATTTTCTGTTTTTCCCCCCTCATGTCTACCCTAAAGCACTTTCCCCCCAGCTCCTTCATATGAGTTAAAAACCTAAATACGTAATGTTCCCTTTTGGAAGAATATCTAATATCATGGTCTATCTTGTCTGACAAATGCGAGAGCTACTGTCAGAACATTTCATACTGTTTTTTCTAGAACTTCAGTCTATGGTAGGGTCATATGGAGATAAATTCCCATTATTAAAATATGTTTATCCTCTCCTATACAAAAAAACCCCTCACATTAGCTAAAATAGAATACAATATTATAGTGTACTATATAGAGAGCCAGCATGGTGTAGTGATTTGAGTGTCAAAACAGGATTCCTGGAGACCAGGCTTTGAATCTCTACTTAGCCACAGAAAACCACGGGTTGATCTTGACTGAGTTATACTCTCTCAGCCTCAAAGGAAGTCAATGGTAAACCCCCCTTGAACAGATTTTGCCAAGAAAACCTGATGAAAGGTTTGTCTCAGGGTTGCCATAAGCTGTAAATGAAAGTACACAACAAAATGAAGATAAAGCAAAATACAGGGATGCTGTATGCTTTGACAAACACATCATTGTTTCTGTAGGCTCTTTACAGTCTCATATTTTGGCTGAGCTGCTCTGAAGGGGAAGACTTCCATCTTTCCAGACAGGTAAGCTCTATGTTTAGGACTCTTGGGGTCTTTCCAGTGTCCCACAGTCTCTAGGCTGGCTGCTTCTAAGAGATACACAGGTCACAATTTTGTGATGCAGCTTCTTATTGTTCCCTTCAAACAGAGGCAAAATATTATGGAGGCACCCTAACTTGACATATATGAATTGATGCTGTAATTGTATGATTTTGGTGTCCATTGCACTGCTGTTCAATTAAGGGGGAAAACAGAGTGCCATGAGTCCTTATTAAATGGAATAAGCTGCACTCCAGATTGCAAGCCCTGAAAAAGTAGCTTTAGTGAACACTGCCCTTCTATCCACGGAGGGCACAAGCTGGGGTGCCCAAGTGGGAAAGGGAATCAAAAGCATACCATGGTACTAGAAAGGAAAGAGGTCTCCCCTTAGTTTAGTGGTGAAAAAAAATATTTTTAAAAACTCACTGAATCCAGTAGCATTGGTGCTGAGTGCCACTGACACAGTAACCATAGTTGGGTTAATGGAATATGCTCAAATAAATGATACAGTTAAGATCTGCAAAAAATATTCTCTTTGTCTTTCATCCTAAATTGTGTTTTCTTTACACTCCAACCTCCCCTTAAAAGAACTGTTTTGAACAGAGTTAAATATATAGTAGCACAATTTCATGGATGGATTTTACTCTAAAATTGGCCCTTTTGTTATTTTCCTTAAAAATGAATATTTTGTTAAAATTTGTCTGTCCTGAACTGTGGAGAAAGAGTCAGAACTCACAGACATTGGGGAGATAGTAAAAATGTAAGGACCATAAAGATCAAGGAAGATATCTCACACTTTTGCTGTGCCCCCTCTCCTGGCTATTGGATGCTTCACTCATCTTATTTAGCTGGCTAAAGACTCTTGTTGTCTTAGACTGTAAGAATTCTGCTATAAAGCTAAGAAATTTGACTTTCTATATCCAGTAGTTCATGGCAACATGGCAGGCATGAAAATATAAGAGCCCCTGTGAAAAGGGGGCATGTTTCCGACCATCACCCAATAGGCACCTTGCTATAGCAGCTCATTTACAACTAGAAATATATCACATTATCCTAGCTCTAGCTACTGTGTAACACAGAGCTAACTGTCAAAGATAGTGTTACAAAATAGTTATTGTAAGAGATCCCCTTAAGCAATGAAATTAATTTGACCTATTTTATTACTGAATTATTACTCCCACACAAATTCTCTACAGCAGATATTTATCAGTGTTGACATTTGTATACCAGTCAGGCAATCTGCGCAGCAGGCAGCCTTCCTTATCAAAGGTATACTGAAGAGACGTGATGTAAACACCCTGATGTCAGACTCATCAGAACTAGGCCGTACACATCCTCCAACCTAAACCCCACATACATCATAAATTATACAAGCCAATACAAAAGTATCTAGATTTGCTTAATTTATATGTTAAAAATTGCTCAGCCCATGAACAATCTACATGACAATTTTAGAACTTTTGCATAAAGTGACAAGAATAACGATGGGGATGTAGGAGAAGAGGTGTGAGGAAGCAAATAAGGATAAAATACTATCATTAGAGGTCATAAGAAAGATGAGGTTCATACATTTAGCAGTTGAAAGTTCTACTCTATGATCCCCAGACCATTTTTAAACCATCCCCTGTCTATTTCCACAACTACAGAAATATATTAAGTCTAGATAAAGATGAAGAGCAAAACGGTACAAGTGCAGAAATACAAATTGTTACAGGCTTTGGAAATTTTATGCAAGCTTTGATTTCTTAGTAAAAATTTTGAGGACAAAAAACATACAAGTTGAGCTATCATAAGCTTCTCTGTCTCTCTATCCAGCCCCCTCATCCCAAATTCATTGAGTCAGATCTAGATGTAGATTGTAGAGTTATGGCTGGTGGAGGGAAACATCCCTTCCCAGTCTTCCACACAAATGCCCCTCTACCCTGTCTCTTAAAATGCCCATGTGAAGGTCTGCTGAATCTTGTAAGTTGTGATAGAGCAGACTAATACAGAACACCACATTCAATCTTGCATTGAAGCATCCATATTATAACTAACATTAGCAACAAGATCCCATGCATATCGCTTCAGAAATAAGCCCCACTGAATTCAGTGGACTGTACTACCAGGTAAGTGAGTATCGTTTGCTATGGCTTACATTCATAATTACTTTAATTTAATTTTCTGTATGTCTCAAGAACTGAGAAATTGATATTAGACATCGTTGAGGACTCATGAAGAAGCTTCAGCATTTCTCTCACGGGGCCTGTCTAAATAAGATCATTTTCTCTATTCTTAAATACATTGAACTATGCAAGTTTCATAGGGCAACAACTAAAAAACAAGAAAATAAATTGTTCAGCCGTAATATGCCCAACACTCTCCATATAATTCATCACTTTAACAGGGTTTTTTAAACTAGTGGTTTATCAATATGTCATTGTTTTATCTTGCTATTTTCAGGAAAGGAAAAAGGAAAATACCAGCAATGTGAATATACCAAGCAGAATAATTTGAAAAGAACTCTTGCCCGTCTATGCAAAACTGCATAACTAGTAGGTAGTGATATCAGGACAGTTTCTTGCTTAGACGCAAGATTAGTTTTGTTAGTAAGGAATAAACCTAATAGCTAGATTAGTTAAGTTGAGCATTCCTATCCCTATCAATATCCTGATTTTGTGTGTGTGTTTGTGTGTGGGCTGGCGTTGGACTTGGAGATGAAATATTAAATGGACCTTTGGTTTTACCAGCAAGGCAGTTCAAAAAAGAAATGATACATGTGAAATGAACCTATTGCCTACTAGCTATAGGTGGAAAATATGACAAGGGTTAAACAAAAAACAGAAAATTATAGCAGTATCTTCTCAAGTTGACCAAACAGAAGGACACACTTCGATAGCGCCTGGGTCCCAGAAAAATAGTTACCCACACTGAGGGCCCATTTTGCATGTGATCACATATTTAGAAGGCAGTTATGCTACTAATATGGTTATAACTTTAGTATCTCTAAATTGTTTATTAGCCAGACTTTCCATTTCTAGCTAAGCTTACCTCCATTTTGACTTCCTCAGTGTCTAGGAAGTAAATCTAACAGGCTGTTCTTCATCAGAGCTCACTTTATGGGACAATAATTTCTAGTCCACAAGACATTCCACAGAATCACAGAAAAGGTTTAACACTTTGATGACCCCCCCCCCAAAAAAAAACCTCAGTCCCTCTAAGACTGCTATAAAATTCTTGGTGGTGGTGTAAAGTCTCTGTGATTTTCCAGGGAATTTCATGTAACGAAGCAACAGGGATGAACAGACAGACAACTGGGGGGGGGGCATGAAAGCAAAATCATTGTGAGGTCTATCCTGCGGCAAAGATGCCACAGCAAAGAAACTGTACATTCCCACCACTGTTGCCTCTTTAGGCAGTTGATCAGCTAAGCTGTTCCAAGCAGTCAAAGAATTGTTACATTGAGGAACGGCAAAAGTTTAACTTGTTCACTGTGAATTCAGTTACCAACATATTTTTAAAGTCTTGCAAAAGAATGGATGAATACCAATTTGCCCAAATTTGATTGTTCTAAAAAAAAAAAAAAGATACTATTAAACAAGTAGTTGATTTCACCACTGGAAGTTGTACAATTTTTTTAAAAAATCTGGTAAAGTACTACTTCTCGATGTACATAGTAATTTGTCACTACATTTTCTCAGAGCATGCACTCTGGAACCAGAGCAATTGTTGTTGCAGAATTTTTATAGTTTTTTCAGACAGATGCTCCCTTCCCCCGCACTGCCAGTAAATGCAAGTTTTTTGCAAGAGGTATAGATATCTTTCCATGTTATTTTTTCAGTTAAAGGATTCCGTTTCCTCCTCTCATACACTACATCCATACTTATGTATATGCTGTGTGAAACTTAGTGGCATAAATTACATAGGTATCCATTTATAGTATCACTGACATCAATTTGGAAAGCAATACTTCGTCATTTTGCCACATTTTTGAATAATTCTTTTTCAAAAATTAAGTTGGGAGCTTCCCTACATTCAACTGCAGTAATATTCAAAAATGATAAACACAGATGTCTATCCTATTCCACACCCCAAAAAGGGATGGAATAATCCAGTCCATGGCCTCATTTAGCCACAGAGTTCCCAAATCAGAGAATAGAGTAGAAGGAGATCCTGGAACAGCTCCTTCAAAACAACCACCACCCTAGAAAGGAGGCCATTGCAAAGCTAGTGGGACACAGGCAATTTCTAGTTAGTTGAAATAACAGAAAGATCCCTCTCTGTCCTTTGGCTGCTGGTCACCTTTCCCATTTGAAAAGGAGCAGGGCACGCAGACTCCCTAAAGCAAACAGGAAGAGACAGGCTACAGGGAATTCCATTCTTATTGCCAATTCATGATTGGAAATAACAGTGGAAATTTCTTCACAAAATGAGCATGTGGAACACAGCTTGAAAGTAATGTATTACTTCTGATTACTTTGGTAACTAGTTACTTTTTGCAGTAATAGTCAGAGCTGTCATTTAGAACTTCTCAGTGTAACATAATGAAATTTGTCCTTGCCTTTATGACTACGTGTTACTCATTCTGAACAATGAGAACAATGACCTCATTTTGGAGGCACGGTAGTTGGAGAAACTATTGTGTTTTTTTTTAAAAAAAAAAACTTTTAAAAATTATTCTGACTTTTTTCCATTTTCCGTTCTGCCAACTGAAAGAGACTGATGCTACTTCTGCTGCTAGAAAGAGAAAGAGAGAATCAATATGTAGATGGGGGGGAAGAGGCTGCTTTCTGGCTACTCCAAACAGTAGTACATGTTGAGCACTTGAACTAGCTGTGTTGGGATGAGCTGTGAACGTGGGCTAAGAACTGCAGTATTCCAGCAGAATCTTATTCATGTCTGCTAAGAAGTACTGTGGCCCCTCCACATTCGTTAGGAGTTCAGGGTGCAGAACTCTCATGAAAGTGGAAAAAAACATGAATAACTCTCCCCCTTCTGCAATCCCATTCCCATTCCCCTCTGGAGCTTCCTCTCTCATTGCTTTGCTTCTGGCCCCAGCACTTCTAGGGGGAAGAAAAAAGGCAAAGTAAAAGGCTTACTGGTGCTTTCCCCTCAGATAGAGAACAGCAGAGCACTGAGTTCTACCGTTCTAGATACTTACAGTCACCATCTTGAGAAAGGAGATTCCTCACAAAGGGAGGGGGTAGCAGCAAAGAGAGCACCTGACCAATCAGTGTCCATTACACAGCAGAATGTGCAGTTACATGGCAGAGAGGACACATCTCCAGCAATGAGGGGGGCTTTGCTCATTGAAAAGGGGAAAAAAAATCCATTTTAAAAAAATAAGCCTTGCAAGCCTGGGGAGAGGAATGCAAGGGGATGGGAGGAGGATAATGCAGCGGGAGGGAGGAGGCAATTATGTGCCTCACAAATAATCAAATTCACAAAGGTCAAATCTGTGAATGTAGAGGGAGGACTGTAAATCCTATTGTGATCAATGGGACTTATTCCCAGATAATGTGTTTAGATTTTAGCCAAAATCTGACAGTTTAACATTTTTTTAAAAAAATGAAATTCAGCTACTTCAAATGTAAGATAGGCCACTTGTGCAGCATGGCTTAATGCCCCCCCATTGACCCTTTAAAAATAAAAAATAGGAGGCAAGATATAGCAGTGGTGTATCTGCACTGGATGCCCTGTTGTAAGTCCCATCACCATGCAAGGCTTGTTTTTGTAGCAAGATCCCAGCTGTGGGACTTCCTCCCTACACTGAAGTTTAGAAGGGAAGTACAACATGCACTGTCTGGTGAAGCCATTGAGGAACTTCAAAATTCCCTTTTAGCTTGCTTTGAACATGGTTGTGTTTCTGCTTTTCTTCTGCTGTGTAATCTGCTGTTCTAGATTACTTATTTTACTGTGTTGTTGTATTGTCATTTGAAGTTGCTTTGTTGGCTCTCATGGACAGAAAAACAATTTATAAACACGTTAAATGCCTATTACATATATAACGCTAATAAAAACTTTTTATTTTTTATTTTTACAATTAATTAATTAAATTGCCTAGAAAAGCCTCAAGATTTCCTCAGGCTAGTATCTGATTAGAAACTTCCCAAACTACCTAAAATTATGACCTGTTCAGAAAGAAACAACCAGATAGCTGTCTTTATGTGCGCATACACACACAGAGAGAGAAGTCCACGTACTGTATAATTTCACATCTATTACTAGTAAGCTGTATTTAACAGGCATTACACCCAGTAATGAAATTTGACAAACTTATGGTGTGAGGGAAGAAATAGTCTCAAACGAGTTTTACAGCATTGCTATACAATTGCAGTATGCAAATTAAGTGGAATCATGTCAAATGCCAATGGATGAGTCATGTCTGGTGTAATGATCCTCCAAGGAAGGCAGTTCCAGCTAACTGTGTGTTAACCAAATGAGACGCCGTGCCCTTTAGAGATTAATTTAAAGGCAGAGGAAAGAAATTTAGTCAATCCATTTTGTAAAAACCAGCAGCATGCAGGAATCTTGTAAGCCATGTTGTCTTAACATATTGGTAAAGGAGAAGAAAATCTGTGAAATCTCTTTCTTTCAATCTTGTACACACCAGAAAATATTTGAGTGTCAAAAGAACAGCTATATAATATTATTTCAAACCTTTTGTGCCTAGTACCCACAGAAACATGCAAGTGCTAACAGGAGCATATTGTGTGTACCATTGCAAAATACATAAGGGTACTCTAAAGCTACTAGATCCCATCTCATCTTGGAAGCTAAACAGAGTCAACCCTGGTTAGTAGGTGGATGGCAGACCATCAACAAATAACAGGTGCTATAGGCTACATTTCAGGGGAAGGAACTGCCAAAACCACCTCTGAGTGTTCCTTGCCTAAGAAAAACCTATGAAATTCATGGGGTCACCATAAGTTAACAGGCGACTTGAAGGACACACACACACACACACAATCAGGTGTAGGACAACTATGGTTCAAAATTCAGATGTTAAAAACACACCAAGGGACTCAGCTCCTCACAGAAGAACTATTAAGAAGCAAGGGTCATTAAACTTTGCTTTCCCCCCAACCACCCAGGCAGAGTAACCTCATAACCTTAAGAACTTGTGCCTGCAATGAAATATTTTCCTTTTCCCTCCCCACCACTTTTTCCTTCTGTTTCCTATCTTTTCAGATTGGCAGCCTGATCAACATGGAGCATTTCAACTTTTAAAATGACATGTAAGTCACTCTGAGAACCTTCCTAGCTATACAGCAGGGAGCAGTGCTATAAATAAATAAGAAATGGGTGCAATCTCCTCATTTACAGGAAATTGCCCAGTTGCTGCAATTCAGACATTCTTCTCCTTTGTGCAGCTGCATCCATGGTGATGTGGAGGAATGCCTGAACAAACCACAGGTGAAAAACTGAAATTACCAGAGGCGTCTCACTTTGTTATCAGGCTGCAAATGTTCATTTGTTTTACTGATAAATTAATCAGAAAACTTTTTTATTTTATTGATTGGCATAGTCCAAACTTCAATGACAATTTGAAATCATGAGACAAATTATGCTTCTGGAGTTACGGCAATAAGGATTTCTTTACACATTGTAGGAGGAAAGTTTTTTTTAAAAATCCCTAATTATGTCTAAGATCGCACTGTAAATCATCTTACATTTCCTCTAGTATCCCAAAAATGTATCTATGATGAAGTTTAGTTAATCTGAAACACATTTAAGTTTCATCAATTGACAAACCAGTTTATTAATACAAAGGTACAAAACTCCCACAAATTTCAATCAGAACCCAAGTATTCCTTCACATTGACTAACTTCACTGGAGATTATGGAAATTATTCTTCTATTTTACTTTAATTTTTAATGTATAACTGACATGTGGTCAAATGGACCCTCAGGTTACCTAACAAAAATGGTAAAGATTTTAGCACACTTTGTAAATAAAAAAAGCTCTTTAAAAGGTAAAGTGATTAAACAAACACGAATGCCAAATTAATCTCTATAATTAAACCAAATTATAGCACAACAAAGCAACTGATCACAATGTGCTAGTAAAGTATCAAAACCCCTTTAACATAAATCTGTACCAGCTCCACAATACCTGTTCAAGTCCCCAGGAGAGGACTGACATGACAACCTTTCCTCATTTGTTGTTGTTTTACTAATCTGGGCCCAATTCTGACATTTTCCAATTCATTTAAGGCTACAGTAGGGAACTCCGTTTTCTTCCATGAGCCTCAGGCCATTTCCGCATTAGACTGTTATAGTGCTATTATTCCACTGTCAACGTCCTACGGAATCCTGGGGTTTGCAGTTTAGGGAAGGGCCGCTGCAAACCCCAGGATTCCATAGGATGTTGAAAGTGGAATAATAGCACTCTAACAGTCTGGTATGGAAACAGCCCCGTTTTCCTAGGGTAATCTCTTAAAGCCCTGTATTAAAAGTAGGAACACTGGCAGAAGTCGGAGGGACTGAGGCCTCTGGTGAGTGGAACCAGAGCTCGAAAAGCCCACCCCTTTTCTCTCTGTGTCATCTCTTTCTCCTCCTCCCTCCCTCCTCCTTACAGGCTGCTCGAGAGTGACAGATCACTTGGTCGGAGATTTGAACTGATCACTTTCAGAGAGCTTTGAAACCAGATCAAAGGCCACAGGAGACCAGGCCTACAGAAGCATACGGGCACTAGGGCCACAGGTTGCTCCACCTCTGATTCAGGGTTTATACCCCAATCGTGCCAACTGATACTTGCAATTAATTTAGCAAACAAATGACCAAGGAAACCAAACAAATATTTCTTAATGTTCCACTTATTCCCACCTTTGCCCCATCCACTGAGAGGAGTAGATTAATGGTGGTACATTTTACAAGTGGCTGTGCATGCACGTGAATTGTAACCTCTACTCATTTATCTCCCTAAAGTTCTTGGCTTCTAGAGAAGATGAAGGGGAACCTTTAAAGATATTCAAAGAATATTCAAAAATCACAGAAAAATGGTCAAAACGTATTTCTTTAAGTGTTAGGAGACCCCTATGAGAAGGATCCTAGATTGACAAGAATCTTTGCAGTTCACATCTTATTTTGTGCAAAATTTTGCATGTGGTTTGTGTGTGTGTGTGTGTTTTGTTTGTTTGGCAGAAAACAACATTTAATGCACAGGAAATGTCATTCTGTAGAGAAACTAATATCTATGCATGCTGTTTTCTGCCCCTCCCCCCAAAAAAGTACCCTGCAAATTTTGTGCAGAATAAGTCCCACTTGTAGCCTTTCTGTCCAGGAAATACAGTAGAACTGTATTTCCTGCAGAAAATGCTGTTTCCTGTGCAGAAAAATGCTGTTTTCTAACCAAAAAGTGCAATTTTTGCATAGAATAAATCCCAAACAGTTAATAGTCTTCAAAAACTGCACAGTTTTCAATGGCACTATCACAACAGGAAGAAAATTGCTAAAATCACTTGTTGTTTCTTTCAAAAATGAAATTAGCAAAGGGATTATCTCCCTATTCACTTCAGGCACTTTTCTCCACAGACATGCCAGGAACAAATGTGGCTGTCCCTCTTAGAACAAATTTGACTCAAAAATGACAATGCCAGCTATTCAAAAAGCTGTGTGAACAGCTCCCGACCTCCTATTCCTGAGTGATTTAACAGGGTGTGTGTGAAACTGACAGGATGACGGTTACATGCAGATGCAGGGCAGGAGGGTGTGACAGCCTGTGCTTTATTACAAGGCAATCCCCCCCTCAAAAAAGCCATTAATGTGAATATAATAGTACTGCAGAAGATTAACCAGTGATTCCACTCCACCCGCACTATAACCTTCAACAAGAGAGGGGAGTGGTTTAACAGTCAACTAACTCACACTTTAGAAATATCCAAAGGGCTTTGTTTAGTTTGCACATTCACAAGGATCACTGGCCAAGAATGAAAGATAAATCCATTCAAAGGGAGGAGCCACACAGTGCGGCTGCAGAACCAGAACTCGGAAAAGCCACTTTTTTTGGACAACACTCCCCAGAATCCTCTAGCATCATGGACACTGGCCATGCTGGTTGAGGGTTTCTGGGAAACTTGGTCCAAAAACTAACTTTTCTAAGTACTGTGCTGGCACATACAAAAAGCACGAGCACTAGAACCTCCAGTTAAAAGAGGGATTCTTCACTTGGGATGTTATGGAGATTTTTAAGATAAAAAATCTGGTCACTTCAAGTGTTCAGTGTAACTACTGACAATGATGATGATGATGATGATGATGATGATGATGATGATGATGATGGTGATGACGATTCCAGACAAGTCTACGGTAAGGAAATCAACTTCAAGTGTAATAAAATAAAATCGTATGCATATCTTTACACAAATCTGACACAAATATGTATTTCACCAGATTCTCAAATAGCTTTCATCAGGTTCTCAAAACTCCAACTCCAAATATACTAAGAACTACTGTATTGAACAGATCTCAGGTAGCACGGCTGGGAAGAACCTCTCCCTGAGATCTTGGAAAGCTGACACCACACAAACAATGATCTCACTCAATTGGGAGAAACTTCATGTATTCCATTTGGCATTTTGAAGACCACCCCCCACCACCACCAAAGAAAGCTCACACTGGCAAAAAAAGAGCTTCATGGGAATTGTTTCGTGAAGGCTAAGAGCCCACAGAAGGCCAGATTGAAACCACCACACAGAATTACTTCAGACTGCTCCATCAGGCAATAAGCAATTCATACAATGTACATAAGCCCATTTTCTCCACACTCCTGCAGCAAAAACACACATATGAAGATCATATGTCTTACCATGGGAAAGGAGGTAACACATGGAGTAATCTTGAATGACCCCTCTAAGTAACATTTACAATTCATGTGCTAGCTTTCAGAAACCAGGAAGTGTATTGATAAGGCACTAATTCATAATTTCCTTATTCCTTTCCTTCCCTGTTCTTCAGAAATGTCACACTGGAAGCTCCAAAACTGCAGTTTAAGATGAAATGCACTTCCCTACTGGCTGTAATTTGGGGCATTAGACTATTCCAGCTGTTTTCAACAGATATATTAATTCTATTTTGCCAAGGTATCATTTGAAGGGAAACAGATTCAGTAGTTCTCAACAACTGCTGATAGTTCCCCCAGTGATAGGCTGAAGGCCCACAGACTATGGCACTTGAAGAAAGAGAGCACATAAATGAGAGCTTCAGTGGAGTTAAACTGGAAAGCAGCTTTGGGAACACACAGGGCTCAAACAGCTATTATCTGAGAACCTGATGTGGGGAACTGGAGATTATGCTGCCTGTCTCTCATTTCCATATGGTTCTCTTCTTCTATCTGTAGAACAAATACAAGCAGAAAGCTGCAACAAAATGCTGCAGTGTATAGTCACCTCCTGGCAGGGTGAAGTGGTTCTGTTCAAGGTGCAAGCAAGACACAGCTTCTGAAAGAATGCCCTATTTCATTCCCCTAACCCAAGTTTTTGTTTGTTTGTTTGTTTGTTTGTTTTCTGGTTTTCATGACAGCCCACATTCCATGGCTATTAAACTGTCTTCACTTCCCAGCTTTCGGAGAAATGTTTCTGTGAGAGTCTTTTTGGTTAAAATTTTTGTATTTCTCACAGCTGTGAAAAATTATTTTTTTGATTACAGTCGAACCATTGTGGGCAATGTCCAAGCTGTCTGGGGGATTTAGGGAGCTGTGGCCTAAAAATATGATGAAGATATAAATCAGATGTTACAAAAGTTACTTTTAGGATTGTAGCCCCCAGAATTCCCCAGCCAAGAGGGTCAGCACTACTGGATTATTTGGGAAGTTGGTAGTCTGAAAGGTAAATATCTAGAGCTCTTTCTAAAACTCAGGATTTGTATGAACAGTCTGATAGTTTTGGCTCCCACCCTCTCAGTGACTACTGGCTGATCTGCTATCTGAGAAACTGATTTCCGAGATACCCTGAGTTGCCACTAATCTCTTGTCAAAGGGAAAGTAAAAGCAGTATCCCACACTTGGAGCTCCTCAGTGCCCAAGGAAGTTGGGTGTGCACGTACAGTAACATTATCTTTGCATAACAGCACATGTGTATGGTGCTAATCAAGCAGAGTTTTGAATGCTTATAAAAGGAACTCAGAAGAAGATAAGCACATATTATGCCTCCCCCCATCAGCCTGGCACAACAGAAAACAGGTTCATGGTAACTTTATGACAGATGGTACAGGAGACGTATAAAATACTAGTTTACAATTCTTCTTCGGAAAGGAGAGATACAGTAGCACTTCATACACATTAATATGCTAAATAACACTTTTAAAAATGCTCTCACACCAAAGCATGTTGCTGTTATAGCAGATTTGTTTAATTCTCTCTGAACTAATCAAGACAACAGTAGTTCTCCAAGACGCTTATCTCATAACAGATATTTTACATTTCACTCAACCCCTAACACCGGCCTGGCATTTTATTCCAGTCAAAATATGCAGTATCTCAGTACAGATGGAACAAAACCATTGTACATTTGGAAACAGAAGCTTACAACTGAAGTTTGTAAACAGAAGCTGAGAACTAATAAAAAGAAGGAAAGAACAGCAGACAGACAGGTAAAAAAAGAATTATATGTAACATGGGCATGCAGCACCTGGGAAGATGGGTAAGAGTTCTGGAAAACAGATTTGTCAAAATCTACAGCAGACACAGAATTTAAAAAAAGTTTGTTGCATACTTAACCAAATTAACCAGGTAAAAATTTAACCCATTTTTTTACTGGTGTTGAAATAGGCCAAATGTCTACCTAAGTGAGGGCTGAGCAACATGTGGCTTGCAGACTGAATGAGGCCACACCACCTGCTTTTGTAGCCCCTGTGTTTCTGCCTCTCCTGAAAGTGGTGTAGCATCATGTTTCCAAAAAGTGCTCTAAAACCAGGCTACAGGAAGTACAGACCTCACTTCAGGGTGGAAATCCTGATCCACCTATTGCTGCACTGTCAGAATTCAATTTTGTTAACATTGCAAGGGATATGGTCCCTGTCGTGTTTGGGGAACAATGCACACACCCCTTCCAGTGGTTGCTGCCCATTCCTACTCTAGACCAAATCACAAACTGAGGCCACAGAATGACCTAATTCAGCTTGTGTTTGAACTCGATCATTTTGCGCTACAAGTCACAGCTGACTGAATGCTTTCCTATTTAAAAAAAAAACTCCAGAAGCAGAAGAAAAGAAAAGGATGCTAGTAGGATCCATACTACACTATGGCAGAGCAGAGTAGCCACTTCAGGCAGCAGACACTGTGGGGTGATGGAGGAGCAGTAAGGTGTTGGACAGTAGTGCTGCATGCTGCACCAGGACAGCGAGGGCGGACACTGAGTTTGGGTTAAATATTGGCCACAACTTTAATACAAAAACATTGTATAGTAATTAAATCAACATACAATATGCATATTCATGAGGTATATTCATAAGTGAGTAACCACATACATTATGTATATCCCAGTAAGTTAGAGCGGACACAGCGGCTGATAGTTTCATGAAGCAAAAAATGCCCACGCAAGGCATGCAGCCATGGATGTAAGTTAGGAATGCTGTATTATCCAAACACGGATTAAATCTGTAATTGCCTCATTCTTCACTGGTCTGTTGTCATAATTTCAGCTGCATCCACCCAGACTGCAGGTTCCCTCTCCCCATGCCCCTTCACCTTTGTGCCCAATGCCCCCTCTTCCTTTCTACCTGTTGTAACAAGGCAAGCAAAATGAACACCATGCTGTTAGGAAAGTGATAAGCAGTGGTAAAGTCTAGGAAGAGCATGGACAATACTAGCAAGAAACCCTCATGAACAAAATGTGGGGAGAAAAAAACAAGGAAGAAGAAAAACTCATGTTCCAATAACATGGGAAAACTCCTTCCCAGTGCCCAAAGGGGATCAACAAGACATTGTGCCACAATATAGAGCGGGCAGAGTGGGTCATGTGGTGGTTCAGCTGAAAATGGCTGACTGGTGAGCTGGCAGGCCCATATACAAGTCTGTCAAATCCTGCCTGAAATCTCACAAGACTCCAAAATCTCACAAAACATTAGGTGAGATCTGATGTGAAATCACACTGGATCACATTCCTCACCTTGTGATGGCCACACCACCTCACGACTGGGATCAGGCTGCTCTGAGTCACTTCTCAGAGCAGAGCAGGCAGGACCAGTCCCAGCTCCTTCGTGGGGCTCGGCGCAAAACTACCACCACCCTGCAATGGTGGGGCAGGCATCCCTTCTTTTCTGCTCTAGCTAAGCCAACTTGTTCTTCTTACACATAATAGAGGATGTAATTTCCTTGTGAATGTTAAAAGTAAGATTCTGCTGCCATCCAGTTGGCTTCTGTATATGGAATGAAGTGGGGAGGCATCTTGCCCTTCATCTTAGGCAAAAAATAAACAAATACAGTGGACTGACACAGCATGTTAGGGAGTGCCTGATGTATCCAGAGTTTTCTATGTATAGGGATTTTAACCGAAGTGTATTCAGCCATGCAAACCCCCACTTGCACTCTGAAGTTGTACAGTACAGGCACTAGACTTGGCACTTTCATAAGAAGTAGGCCAATGCATCAAGCAGGGAACCAAGAGCTATAACAAAGCAAAAAGCACAAACTGACAAAGCAACTGCCAAGAGAATAATCTTCCTGGCCTCCAATGAGACACAACTAAGCCATTAAAATAAACTGCAAGTGTTCCCTTAGCTATCGGTGATTCTAAATGATGATTTATCAAGCAGTGAGGTACCACTGCTTGGCACAGTGCTTGGCTGTCTGTATTCCCTGTCAGATGGCTCACAAAAACTTAACACGGGTCTCTGTCTTGTTGGGAAGCCAGGAAGTGTAAATTCTATACATTATTTGCAAAAACTATGGAGACTGTTAGATTAGCAACCACGTTATTAGGCAGCACTGGTGTCGGGAGTCCTCCATGTTTTATTGTTTTAGGATAGCAGTAGACTGAGGAAATAGTGATAGTAGGCTGTTAGCTATTCCCAGGCGCCAACCATTCCTTCTGGCTGGAATTTCAAAGGAACCGTTTGGCATGATGACGTTCGTTCTTTTACAACTATCTTAGGAGAAACTGTCTGTTAAAGTGTAAGGTGGGGGGAAAACGTTCCATTCTCGAGCTTTAACGTCTGAAGACAGCATCCCTTACTATGTTACAATAAATCTTCTATTAAGTTTGTTGATCCGTGTAAGAGTGAATCTGTTCCTGACAACTGGGCAATATGCACAAATTTCTCAACCTTGACGAGAAAAGGCCTCTCAACATGTCTCTATATGGTACAAGAGTTTCTGCACATTTTGGAAGCCCCCCCCCCTTTTTGGACTTTTTTGTGAAAATGTCATTTGTACCAAAAGGTTATTTTGTTTTAAATATAACATTTTACGTCAAAAATATACTGTATTTCTGCAAAAAGCTTTTGTACATATGACATGCTGGCAGGAAAGCATCCAGAAATGCAAGAAGTCACCAAAAAAACAAAAAACAAAGACACTTGCAATCTCATCAACAGGAAGAAAACTTTCAAAATGTTTAATTCATATGTGCCAGAACAAAGCAAAGATTTATATCTCTAAGCAGCCCAACATGGCCATTTAATTTTTAATCTTTGTCAAATTCTATTTTGACATATGTATTAATATATTTTTAATTCACTAGAATTTTGCCTATATTATACCAAAACTGTACATCTTAACATCTTGCTTTATTTGTATGTAAACACCCATACAAAATGCTACAAAGATATCACCACCATTTCCTAGTGAGGATGAACTAAAGCAGATACTGCTGACGTTATACTTCCACTAAACATAAAAACAGGAGCCAGCATGATGCAGTGGTTTGAGCATTGGACTACGACTCTGGAGACCAGCCTTCAACTCCCTGCTTGGCCAAGGACACCCACTGGGTGACAATGGGGTATATCACACTATTGGCCCCCAAAAACCCCCATGATAGGGTCATCTTAGGGTCATCCTGAGTCAGAAACAACTTGAAGGCACACAACAACATCAACAAACAAAAACAGATGCTGTCATACTTCTCATATATTGCATTAAAAACGACCCTCAGTTAGTATACCAATCACAGCTAAAGGGTCTTCACGAGGCTCTTAGACTGAGCAACACTCCACTTGTTCTACATTCTTTTAGAAGTGCCTAACTTGGGAACAATCCTTCTCCCTACCACCACAACAAACTGATCTACCACATGCAAAATTTTATCTGCATTTATAATGGTTAACATCATTTTGTGAATTCAACTTCCTTCTAAAGTGCCAGTCCCTGCCAATTTCACAGGAGGATCAAATCTGTTGTTCAAATAGATTTCTTTCCCTGGCAGCTGGGATGGCATAAAGTTATTACTTAACATAAACACAAAATACACTAAATATAATACAAATCACCAAGGATTGTCCTAAAGAGTCAGCTTGTTGGTACAGATGGGTAGGAATGAAAGCGATAAAATGGTGTTATCTCACAGGTAGGAGTCTCCCATTAAACCAGCACTACACAGAAATTCTCCAGTCCCAAAACTGTCAACGTGTCAAATCTTTGTGCAATTTTTGTGGATGTAAAGTAGCAGAAGAGGACTAGAGGGCAAGTGTAGCTTAGCATTCCATTTGTGCCTTTTGTAGCACCTTGGAGTCTGTGACAGCCACACTAGGCTACTGCCTAGAGAGGTATGGTTCAATAGACATCTGGCTTTTCTCATGGTTCTCCTGCATGGCCAGTTCTCCTTGAACACTGACACCATGCTCTATAATCCTTTGGAACATCACTATAAGCCAACCTACCAAGGATAAGGACAACTCCTGAGCAATTCCTCCATCAGACATTTCCCATTTGCTAGTCATGGATACCCACATCTCACAGAAGATATTGTAACCATTTCAACACGGGCAATGGATCAAATGTTAATTCCAATGGAGCCTGGAGGTTCATTCAAATGAACCTGAACAGAAGTGCCTGTTCAGTATTCTGTTGGTTTCCAATGTCAACTTATAACATTTTAAGATGATACACAGATTAATCATTCACCAAAGCATGCACAGCTCTTAAAAAAAAAAGTGGGGGGAATGCACCACAGAGTATACATAATATTATTACTCAGCTGAGACTCTTGTGCAGCAGGTAGCGTTCATTTTTAAAAGAGATCTTGGCTTCATCTGTAATCTAAGTATGTGATACATAATTATAGATGTGGTAGTGAAAAGATGAACCTGACATCTGTGAAACATGTGCCAAAAATATTTGACCTGCAACCTTTTGGAAGCAAACCTGAAAACACTAGTACTTTAGCCAAGTCTTACTCACTTGGAATTGCCACAGGCTAATAAATATGAAAAATCTCTCTCTCCCAAGCATGTAATTTTACTACAGTTGGGTGAGAATGGTTTGTTTCGAAAGCAGTTGTTTCTCTCTCCCGTCTGGTACACACTCTGTTTACAGTACATAAAAAAAGCCAAGAAAATTGCCTGTTATGGGTTTCTTCCTTGTTTAAACTGGATACAAATGCAGTCAGACTGCAACAAGGGGTGTTGTGCTAATAAGAACTATGTAAAAGAGACTGATTGCAAATTCGTCTATCATACTTCTTTGAAGAATGAAATCCTGGAAAAGCAAAGGATCAGTGTTGTCACTTAACACTTTGGGATATATCAAAAATAATAATTCCTTTTCCCATTTCATTTTCCATTGAAGTTAAAAAATAAAAAGATAAAATAAATATTTAGTGCAACACACCAACATAATCCAATCATAGCCTCCTATCCAACTTCTTAGCACAAATTTAAGTCTCTAAAAGGCAAGAAATGAAACAAGCACAGAGTCCACTCTGTCACTTTCAAGAAAAATGCTAGTCCAACTCCACAAGCTCCCACAGCTATACGAGATCAATCCAATTCTGATCTGAACACTTGGGAAGGTTTTAACATCACAACTATTGCAAGAAACCACTGTGTGTTTTCCAGAGCCCAGTCCTAGCTGTATAGAGTGTTTGGTGTCCTTAGCATCAGAACTCACTTAGCAAGCATCCCATTTTCTAGCTCTCAGTATTGTTAAACATATTTAGCCCTCAAAAGTTTTCCAAGAAAAGGCAGAATCCAAATCCAAATAAATGATTGCTTGATTTCTAATTCTATATGAAGACTATAAATATGCATAGCAGAGTTCCATTGAGTCTCTGCTTCACACAGAAGAAATTTGGGACAATTTATGGGAGTTGTGTCCCAAAACTTCTGGATGGACTGTGCAGCCAGCTCCTGAAGCATTGAAGTATGGAAAGGGCTGCTGAAACAATGAGGAGGGGCAGGGAAAGAAGGCATCCACACAAGATCCTATGAGAACTCACAGTAACATTTTAGTCACATATTTCCATTGGGCTGAGCATCTATTGCAATAGGTCATAGCTGAGCTTTAGAGCCCTTCTTCTACACATATGGGGATCCAAGTTCAGTCACCAATGTCTCCAAAGGATCCAAAGACGCAGGACTGGGAAGATCCCTTGCCAAAAACCTTAGAAATACTTTGTACGATGAGACAAACCAGGGGCAGATCAATCAACAATCTGACTCAGCATATGGGAGTCACATCTTGCCAGGTGTAGCCAAAAATAAGTTGCTAAGGAACTGTAGACATAAACTCTTATTTCAGTCAATTAAACACTTAGTTAAAAATGTGCTTAAATCCATCAAACCCGTAAAGAGTTTGCATAAAATAAATAATTGGCCAACTAATTAAACAAGAAACTTTACCAGCTATTTCTGATGCTACGTATCCCCTGCAGAGAAGAAGAGGTGCCCCTGTATGTTCACACAACCTTCCTCACACACATATCCAAACTCTAAAACCTTTCGTCAAAAGACCTATCAATGGGCAAATGTTGTTGCCAGAAAACATATGGAAGTAACCGTTGCCTCCACCCACAGAAACTGGAAATGTTTTTTTTCCTGATAGAAAGCTGTTTGGCTAACAGCAAATAACTTCAGGTACACTTCATACTAATCACACCTCCTAAAGCCTACTTCCCTTACATGTCTTTGACATTTGAACTTAGAAAAGTTTTTTGGGGTATGGGGGACTGCAACTCCCAGAACTACCCAGTCAGGACTGTAGGATTGTGGAATCTGTAGTTCAAAACAGGTATCTTTAACAAGCACTGGTCTAAATATAAACTGCTTTGGGATTCCAAAGGCAAAAGAGTTATGCCTATATTCACAGGACAAGTTAGAAGCACTAAGATACGCCTAAAACACATGTTTGGGAAAGCACAAACTGCTACCATCCATTAAATTCATGTTTCTTTTTTAAAAATTGCATTGGTATACATGTCTATTTTGAATCCAGTCTATCAACTAAAATGTATAACACTTGCTAATTAGTGTTAATAACTAGCATGATGAATTTAGGCATTTAAAATGGGGAAAATATTTGTTTGATTGCCATAAACTCATTTTAAATCAATAATTACATGGGGCAGGAGTTCTTGTCTACATGAAAAAAATGACTCAACTCCTTTTTCCTCATAAATACAAAAGAAATTTTTAAAATGAAAAAGTTGAATAGTAAAAATTTTATAACTCAATAAAATGTGTATCTGATTCCCAATTCCACAGGTTTGGAATTGTAGAAGTGCTGAATTATGAAACTGCCATATAAAGTTCAGCCTGGAATACTAGCAATCATATTCTTTAGCAATATGTATATAGTAATTGGATATTTCATAATAACACTCAATTTTAAAGGCTCATAAAATCTGAGTTTTACTCATAATTTGCTGGAGGATAGAAGAAACGACTGGTTGTAACACCTCCCTTCCAGTCAAGACCGATATGAAGATCATGCTTTATTATTACAAAAAGTTCATTCTTAAGCATTAATCTTTCTAGCACTGTATTACTTGCAAAAATAAAAAATTCACTTTACAGGAATCATCATGCAAATGCATACCCAGGTAAAGTAAGCTGACAGAAGAGGAAAGTTGTAAATTCCAAATTCTTAGTTTTAGAAGTTAGGCGAATATTAAATGTTCCAGCCAACAGTGAAACAATCCATGGTCTTTTCATGAAAAAAAAATAATCTACTGCAATTACTGCTAGCAGACATTTATATTCTCTGAGTGTAAGTTTAAACCAGTGTTAACATCTAACAATGAAAAAAACCATACTAATATATATATATACATATCTCAGGGGTTATGAAAGGTAGTCTAAAGAGTCATAGAGGACAGTATCTTTCTGCAGCCATTCAGCCCATCAAATGTAGCTTTACATTATCCTGGACAACATTCTCTCTGTCTTTGTTCTATCTTTGGTTTAGAGTCCTGCGTAAAACCTATTTCACTCACAAAAGAAACCATAACACTTACTAGCAAAACCTAGCAGGTTTTTTTCCTACCTGGTTCAGCTAAGTACCAGCACCCATAAGCAACCTTGGGATAACTCAGACTAGCAATCAAGTTCAGATTTAGGTAAGACATTCGGCAGGAACAAGAGCAAATCTGTCCCGTCCCACTGTTTGTCTATCAGTAAATGGCATAGATCAGACAAGAACAATGTACCTGCTGGACAAGAAGCTTTAAAAGTGACTTACTGCTTGTCATGTGACTTGGTGAGGTATGCTGCCCATTGGGTGTGCTTGAGGTGAGGTCAATTGCCATATTGGAGTGCTCCCTTTCGGGCGAATGTTCATGATCACCTGTTCCATAAAAGACAAGCTTCCATCAGTTTCTGTACATCAAAATTGTTGTTTCTGCTTAAGTAAGAATGTGTGCTTGCTGAGGGCAGGAATAATATCTGATAGCACAATTCCCACAGCATTATTAGATTCTCCCACCACTTAGTAGGGGTCCCTCTTGCAGTAAAAGGAAACACAATACGAACATTCCAGAAATGTAAAATTCAGTGATAGTGATCTCACAAAAAACAGTAGGAAGAGCTGTCTCAGCATGATAAGAATTGTTTCCATATCGCTTGTTCTGGGACAAGGCAAGGAAAGAATCACTTCATGCATTTGCCCCTTTGGTTGCACTCTCAGCCACTTGTTTTATCATACGATGTATAATTTATTGAAAGAAGATGTCATCCCATAGCAGATCAGAAAAACATACAGTACACAAGCATGAAAAAGTTACAGTCCATGCTGGTCGCAGTTTCACACAGGATGCCCCATGCATCTTGCTTCATTATCTTGCCAGTATTTAGCATGAAGTGCAAACAAACTCATTATATCTTAATTCAGCAAGAAGGAAGAAAATAAAAGGTTCATAGTAGTATCAATCCCCAGGAAGCCAAAAACACAACCAAAAAATAAAAAAAAAACTCACAGAGGAAAATAAAACAAATACTTACATGGCAGGTATCCATCAGTAGCCTCCGCTTCCATAGTCAAAGTGCAGTGCTGGAAAGCAAAAAGGACACTGTCAAAGATGCCCTTGATCTGTCAACCATTAAACATCTGGGTTCCTAAGCCAATCCCCATCACCCCCAACACCACCACCACCACCATTATTTTTGGAGCGGCTGATTTAACCAGTGTCTGAGCCTCTGCCAAGAATTTTTGTGCAGGCATCCAAGTATTCAGGCAGGGAGAAAAAGGTAAGTTTACATTCCAGAAGCAAACCTGTGCTGAAGAAGAAGAGTGAGAAGCAGTAGCCACAGCAGCAGACATGAGTAACAGTTTTCCTGTTGCTTAAAAAAAAAAAGTGCCTCTCTGGTTTTGGTGTGTTTCAACCAAGATGTTAATGTCATATTAATACTCGGTTTTGCTAACCGTGCTAAGGCTGCAATCAAACATACTTCCTATGAAGTACAACAGGAAGTCTTAACTGTCAAGAAGGAACTTTTCGGACTGAGCTGTAAGTACTGTGGAGTGGCAACAGTACAAGACTTCCTGCTATAGCAATTGCCCTGCAGTATTTCCAACTACATTTTTTAAAAAAAAGTTAATTCATACTTCTCCAGCAGAATTGCTACAGGTATTTTACACAAGGAACCAATTCATTCTCACTCTCCCCGAGACCTATTTCTAAAATATTTCTAGACTGCACATTTTATATCAATCTCAAAAGTTTCTCCAAGCACTTTGGTAACAAGGAGCCAGCTATTGCTTTCCAGAAACCCAAGTAACTGTATTAGATGACGCCCACTGGCTTACAACTTGATTAAAAAATAAAATAAAATGAAAAGGTCAGTAATCACCAACATATTATTTTAAGTGGAAACTTTAAAAGGAAGACAAATCATGGTAAAAGAAGAATTTCCATTTTTCCTCCCAATCCCCAGCTCCCTTTTGCCTTTAGTTTCAAAACTCTCACTACACCAAGCAGTTAAATTATTCACAATGAGCCATTTCTGTATTGATCGCCAAGTATATTTAGCCCCAGCTCCTGGAATTTCTCCATTACTTACTGGAAAACAGGCAGCTTCATTTCTTGTCTCCTAAACCACTTCCCTTCACCTCATCCCCCTCCTTGAAAAAAAAAAAATTAAATACTTTTCTCTCTGTTCCTCTCTCTGGCATCTTGCAGATCAAATTCCCCAGATACCTAGTATACAACGCTTAGATTTCAACCGGCAAAGCTGCCATCAGACTGATGTTTACATGGCTTTCAAAATAACAGTCCTTGACATCTAAATGTTTTAGCAAAGAAGTGCAATTCTTTCCCAACTTTTCAAAATTACCTTGCCTTCCCCCTTCTGCAGGTAACACACACGGTTAAGAAGGGGGGAAGCTGACCAAAGATGGGGGGAGAGAAGAGTATCCCAGCCAATGAGATGAAGGGGAAAGGAAAGGAAACATAGGAGTGGGGGGGAGGAAAGTTGTATGATTAAAATAAAGTTTGTTCACCATTTCCAGCTTCTGATGGCAGCTTCTAACCCCTCCTCCCAGCCAAACGAAGAGACAGAGGGAATTCTGGTGCAACTGGAACTATAGCAAGATGGGGACGCCTTTTGAAATAAGCCAGCCCCCTCTTCTTTCCCCCTCCCTCCCCGCCTCCAGAGTTCAAGGGAAGAGGAAGAAAACTTACAGGTAGGTCATTCAGAGCAAGTGGATCGGTGGGGAGAGAAAGCAGGAAGGAAAGAGAAGGAACCCTTCTTCTTTTTTCTCCTCCTCCCCCCCACTCCAACCTCCCCCCCCACTCCACTCCTCCAGGGTTTTCGGGACGGTCTGGTTGGGAATGGCACGCACTTTCAGGAAAAGATGAAGAACAAAAAAGGGAGAGAGAGGTCAGCCAAAGCTACAGCAATGCGATTAACCAGACGACAGAAAACTTGATCCACCGGTTCCTTAAGAATCGAGAGAGAGAAGGGGGGAAAAGACATCTTGGAGGAAAGGGAGAGGTGGGGAAAAAAGAGCCTGCTGGGGGAAACTTGGAGGGGGTGGATCGGGGAGCTGAGAAAGGAAAGCAGGAAAAGAAAGCAAGGCCAACTTCACAAGACTTGCCTCTGGCCCTGGGCAAAAGGAGGAGATCTCAATTTCACCTGTGTGAGCTTTGTGTCTATCTGTGTTTCCTCCTGCGCCCATAGCAGAGCCTGTTAAAGTAATTTAAGCCCTGGTTTTATATCTATCTATGGCGATGTATATGTGTGTGTGTTATGTTGTTATGCATGTATGTGTGTATACATATAAACATATATATATATATATATAGTGTGCGTGTGTCATTCCAGAGAATCTTAGTGTTCAGAGATCTTATCACTGAGCAGCTCCATGTATCTTGCATGTAAGACTGTTGCAAACTGCCAACTGACAAGCTCCGGGAAGGGTCTCCTTCTTAATGGTGAGAACTGATTAATCGATTAACACCTTAGGAACCTGATTCCCATTTTAATAAATAATAATAATAATAATAATAATAATAATAATAATAATAATAATAATAATAATATTTGCTTTACAGATAATGACTTTGCCTTCTTGGAGCAGGGGATCTGCCTGGAGGGACCGGTTATGTTAAACAACACACACACATTCACCCACGCACAAACCCCCACCCACCCACCGGCAAACCGCTCCCCTCCGCCTTCTCCCCCAGGGATCGGGGTGTATTATTATTGGTCTCAAACAGCAACAAGTCATTTCAATGCCGGCGGCGGAGGCGAAGATGCTCCATAATTACGCCACACTCTTGGTGTGGCAGACCCTCCTCCCCCTTTGCAAAACACACACACACACACACACACACACACACACGGCAGAGATCGCTGGCGTTTTACAGGGAGACAAGCTGGGCTCTCCTCTCCCAACCCACCGCCCTCCCCCCTCCCCACGCGCGCGCATCATCCAAAGAAACCCCCCCAACAAAGATCTTTACCTCAGCAGCGCATGGTGCAAATCAATTCCATCACACCCTTGTTTGTTTGTTTTGCTAATGAGCCTCTCTCTCTCTTTTCTTTTTTTTTTGCTTGTTGTTTTGTTTGTTTGTTTGCTGCCTCTCCCTCTCTCTCTCTCTCCCCTCGCCTGTGCCTATGGCTCATGTGTTTGTGCACCGCGGTGGGTTATGGAAACTAAGGCAGTGGATCTGTAGCTAAGGGTAATCCTGTTTTTTACTTCCTCCATCTTCAGAGAGCAGGGTTAGCCTGGGACAACTGGTCAAACCCCGAGAAACCGATCCGGCAAACTCACTCACTGGCGCGCACACACACACACATGCACACACAGAGCCTCTCACTGGCTCGCGCACGCACACACACACACAGGCAGGCACTGGCAGGCGCGCGGAGACGTCGGCCTCCCCTCGCCCGCCCAGGCGCCCGGAGCCAGAGAGAGAGAGAGAAGAAAGAGGCGGGAAGGAGGGAGCGCGCGAGCCAGGGAGGGAGCGCGAGCGGGGGCGAGGTGGGAAGACGCGGGCTGTCTCGCTGGCTCGCTCTCTCTCTCTCTCCGTGCTTGGCAGAGCCGCTCAGCGGACTCGGCAATCGATTACAGGACAAGTGCTCCGCCGCTGCCGCCGCCGCCGCCGCTTTCCCAGCAGCCGCGCACGCAGCCTCTTCTCGGCTCCCCTTCCCTCGCCAAAGGCTCTTAAGGTTTCTTCGCCACCCAGAGGTGCCATTCAGACGCCGGATTACTGAGCCGACTTAACAAGAGAAGGCAGCGCCTCCCCACAGCCGCCTGGCCTTTTTCTCTTCCCTCTCCACTTGCCCCCCCTCCCTGGATGAAAAGGAGGACCTCCCCCCCCCCCACACACACATACTGAAAAGATAACTGAGCCGCTCCAATAAAGTTTGGGGGGCGTCGGAGTTTTCTTTCCCCTCCCGCCTTTTTCCTTCGCCTCAGCCGCTTCCTTTTTCACCCCACAATAATCTCTTTTTTCCCTTGGGGTGGGGTGGGGGGGGAACCAGTTCAGGAATGTTTGTTCCTTGTGAGGAAAACCCCCTTAATCCTTACCTGGGTCGCCCTTGAACTTGGGGCTTCCCGCCCGCGGGAAGGAGGCGGCGGCGGCGGCGGCGCCTCGGAGGGCTGAGGCACGGCCGAGGCCAGGGCGCTGCCTTCCCCGGGCTCTTCCCGGATTCCCCAGAGGGCTCGGGCATTCTGCACCTCCTCAGAAGCACCCTCGTCACGTGACCCGCCGGTGGGAACTTGCGCTCGCGAAACAGCCCGGGGCCGGACCCGCGCGCGGTGCCAGAGGCGCGCCTGTTCGGAGCGGAGCTCCATTGAGTGGAACGGGGCGCGCGTGTTCCGCGGGGAGCATCCACAGGCTGGCAGCCGCCGCGTCTCTTCTTTGGGAAAGAAGGAGCCTTGTAAGAGCTTGATGAGATTGATCCGTTTTAGTTTGTTAGAATTAATGTCTTCATCGGGTAACAGGCAGAGGGGGGAAGAATAATTCAAGCACTTCTCCAAAGGGCAAATGGCAACCATTGTCTTTAAAGAGCGTTTCCCGAGTTACCTTACTAGGAGACAGTGACCATTTCCACACTACACTCTTAGAGCGCGATGACTCCACTTTCAACCTCCTCTGGAATCCTGGGGTTTGCAGTTTAGCGAGGGGCTGCGTGGCTCGCTAAACTGCAAACCCCAGGATTCCATGGGAGGTTGAAAGTGGAATCATCCCGCTATAAGAGTGTAGTGCAGAAAAGGCCTAGGAGACAGTGACCATTTCCACACTACACTCTTAGAGCGCGATGACTCCACTTTCAACCTCCTCTGGAATCCTGGGGTTTGCAGTTTAGCGAGGGGCTGCGTGGCTCGCTAAACTGCAAACCCCAGGATTCCATGGGAGGTTGAAAGTGGAATCATCCCGCTATAAGAGTGTAGTGCAGAAAAGGCCTAGGAGACAGTGACCATTTCCACACTACACTCTTAGAGCGCGATGACTCCACTTTCAACCTCCTCTGGAATCCTGGGATTTGCAGTTTAGCGAGGGGCTGCGTGGCTCGCTAAACTGCAAACCCCAGGATTCCATGGGAGGTTGAAAGTGGAATCATCCCGCTATAAGAGTGTAGTGCAGAAAAGGCCTAGGAGACAGTGACCATTTCCACACTAACTCTTAGAGCGTGATGACTCCACTTTCAACCTCCTCTGGAATCCTGGGATTTGCAGTTTAGCGAGGGGCTGCGTGGCTCGCTAAACTGCAAACCCCAGGATTCCATGGGAGGTTGAAAGTGGAATCATCCCGCTATAAGATGTGTGCAGAAAGGCCAGGAGACAGTGACCGATTTCCCACTACAATCTGGTGAGCGCAGTTGTCCACGTTTCAACCTCCTTTAATCCTGGGATTTGCAGTTTAGCAAAGGGGACCCTGCTATCCCCTAAATGCAAACCCCAGGATTCCATTGGAGAGTTGGGAAAGTGAATCATCCCGCTATAAGAGTTTAGTGCAGAAAAGGCCTAGCTAGACCAGTGACCATTTCCACACTATACTTTAGAGGTGATGACCCACTTTTCAACCTCTTGGAATCTGGGGTTTGCAGTTTTGCAGAGGGGCTGCGTGACTCGCTAAACTGCAAACCCCAGGATTCCATAGGATGTTGAAAGTGGAATCATAGCACTGCAACAGACTGGTGCAGAAATGGCCAGTGCTGCTTCTGAGTTCGTGCCTGCTATTGTAACCCCTCTAAAGTTCTGGTTGACATCAGTTTGTTCCACAGTTTATGCTGCTCCTTTTTAAAATTTTATTCATATGCAGTTTCATGCAAATTTAACCCATAGCTTAATCAACCCACATTCAAATGATTAATCGACTACAATAAATTTTAATTGGGAGACAGCTCCTTCCATCTCTTGGAGATGTCCTTGGGCAAGTGTATCATTTATACAGTTTTATTGTCTATACAGTTTTATGCAAATTTAACCAATAGCTTAATCAACCCAAATTGAGATGATTAATCAACTACAATACATTTAATTGGGAAACAACTTGTTCCATCTCTTGGAGATGTCTTTGGGCAAATTTATGGTTTCTTTTGCAGAGGTCATTAAAAGTACACTGACCTAAAAGCAACAGTGTTAAGTTTCCTTGACAAAGTAGTCACTTTTGAAATCAAAAAGATTGAGTACAAGTTAAACATAGCTAAGTTTGTGTTACGAATGGCATACAGCATTTAATTTAGTTACTTTGAGTCTGAGAAATAACATCTCAATACCCAAAAGAGCAAAAACAATGACTTTTTTTCACGCTGAAATGAATGTGCACTCAAGAAATTCTGTTCAAAATTATCCTCTCTAAATAATAAATTTTATGCCATTCTCTGGGTGCTCAGAGATCTGTCAGATATTTAATGCCTGCATTTGTCAACCAATGAAATTAGACTTCAGTGTTTGATGTCCGACCACTGATAGATAACAATACTTTGTAGCTGACATCTAGTGAATTTCATACCTGACAGCATTAATAGTTGATGCAGCATGGTAATTGTCAAGTTTCTTTAATTGCAGAACCATGGACCCTGAAAAAGAGGGTGGGGAAGCTAAAGTCCCCAAACATTAGGTTGGGAGCTGAGCCCCCACCCCAAAATGAGCAAGCAAAATTGGACCACCAAATCTATGTAGCTGAACCTCTTCAGGAATTACCAGTCATGAGTGTATTATTTTTGGCTATTATTTTTATTTTATTTTTATAGTTCTCAGATTGCACCCAGCTTCCCCTGAGTGATGGAGGTGAAGATGAGGGCAATTGTGGGGGCCTAAATACCCTAAATGTACCAGATCCCATCTGATCTTGGAAGCTAAACAGGGTTAACCCTGATTAGTAGTTGGACATGAGGCCTGAGTGAATACCAAGTGCTTTTGGCTATATTTCAGAGGGAGGCACTGCCAGAACCAGCCTTGAGTATTCCTTGCTGAAGAAGACCCTGTGAAATTCAGGGGGTCTCCATAAGTTGAGAGACAACTTGAAGGCACACACACACATTGTGTTTTCATTATTTTGTAAAAACATACTGCAAGTAGTCAAAAATGAGCTGCCTTCAAATGTTGAATGCCCCACTGACCTTAATTCTGGAGTCCCTGCAGAGAAAGCTTTTCACTTTGACACCAGTTTGCATCTCTGCCTCTTCTCTTGTTCAGTGTTAACAATCCTGAGGGATGCACACCCAGTTTTCATGGAAGACTTGGACCTACCAACACTGACTATAATTTAACAATGGTAACCCTGTTGGCTCTGGATTGTAAAAAAGAACAGCAGTTGTCAGCAGACATGAGTTCTGCCACGAGTTCTTCTTAATGGGAAACCTCAATAAGCTTCCCCCAAAAGCCCCAAGTTTCCCCTTGCCAAGTAATCTGAAAGTCACCAGGTTTTTTATGGGTGCTAAGCAACACTGCATAATGTTTGACACTTGATACTTAACAGTATTTTTGTCTGGTTGCATGCATGAGGTATTTAGTACATGAATGCAGATAGCTTATGAGATTTCAGATTTGAAATCTACCAAACTTAAAGAAATTGGGAGGAGCCAATAATTCTAAAGCCCCTGAATTCCAGTTGTATACCACTGTCCTGTTTAAAAACTGTAAAGTGGACTAATGAATTCATAATAAAGAGCACATTTTTCACTCAATACCATAAACAAGAAGAACGGAGACTGTGACAAGTTTCAGATACGATCAGCAATGATCAGAAACAGGATTGTATTAAAATGTGGGGGAAAGTTTTGAATGAATCAAGGAATGCTACAATAGAAGATTTTGACCACAGTATATACATAGTATACCCATAAATTTAAGTGAAAGGGACATTACGGTATCTGACAGAGCAAGAGGTAAATTTGGCTCTGGAGATGCTTTTTTTATCAGCATTCACAAGCAAGCTTCATTCTTTCCTGTCCATACAACTATACTGTTGTAAATGTCTGGACTGGGTGTTTAGCTGAGACCAGTGTGGAGCAGTGGGAAGACTTTGATCTGGTTTATATATGCAGTGAAACGTGTAGAGTTCTGAAGTGACAGAGTGGATGATACCTTTTCAGACTTGGAGGGAAACTAGTACACTAGCACTGTAAGGAGCAGTTTGATATAGAACCTTTCTCCCTAATATGCTGTTTACATATTTTTACATAAGCAAGTATTCAAAATAGTGTCTGCAACACTCAGCCTGAAGTGATACCGGGCATTTTACTGCCTCAGAATGCTGTCTGCTGAGTCTGTTTTATGAGTACATCTGGCCTAATATTTGAGAGTGTGTGTGCACATGCATGTACATATATGTACACATATAAGCACTTAATGTAGATGCTATTCTCTGGGCCCCTGGGCAGAGAAGCGTTTTCAGGATTACAGCTTGAAGTCAGGCAGGGGAAAATGCAGGGTGAATAGGGCCAAAACCATGCTAATGTTTGACCTAAAACTGCAGCAGTGATGGTGACAAAAATAATTTTAAAAACCAATGTGATGTTTCCACAGCCATCCTAGACAGTTGTTTTAAGTGATAGGAAGACTATTTAGGACAGACTTCTGGCAAGATTGTGTGGAACCTCTGACAGCCCACTGTAACATGTCTGCTAAGCACACTGTGGTTAGGAGCATAGAATCACAAAGCTGGAAGGGACCACAGGGGTCTGGCATGTAGGAATACAAGACTAAAGCAGTTCCAAAAAATGACCACCTAAAAATGGAAATGAAAGATGTTGGAAATGTGATGAAAAGGTGGGGTCATTTTTTCATATGCGGTGGACCTGTAAGATAGCAGGGAAATTTTGGAAGGAAATACACGATGAAATTCAAAGAATTTACAGTTTAAATTTTGATATGAAGCCAGAGTTTTATTTGTTAAATATGTTAGGGCAACAAAGAGAGATAAAGATGTCACCAGAAGACATTGCTATATTTGATAACTGCTGCAATATTGACATATGCACAATATTGGAAAGAAAGGAACTACGTTGATATAAAAGAATGGAAATTAAAAGTTTTGGATATGATAGAGATAGAAAAGCTAACACTTTCACTGAAAAATAAGCCTATCCAGAACTTTGAAAGGGAATGGAGAGAAGTTTTGAATTGGATAAAGATACAGTATAAGAAAAGAAAAAGAATAAAGCAGGGTTGTATGTAATATAAAGCAACAATGTAATAAGGTAATGTAACAAAGCAGCAATGTAACAATGTAAGATGCAACAAGGTAAGATTATCTTTTAAACAGAAACTATGTATGAATGGAATGTAAACAAGCAGACTCAACTGGAAAAAAAGAAAAAAGCTTGGAAGTGGGGAAAGGGGAGGTTTTTTATTTTCACTTTAAACCTTAATAAAAATACTTTAAAAAAAACAAAAAATGATCACCTAGCCACTGCTTTAAAGAGCTCCAAAGAGGCAGAATCCACTATGATATAGCTCTTACAGTCAAAAAAGTTTTTCCTAGTGTTTGGGTAGAATCTCTTTGCTTGTAATTTCAGTTCATTGGTTGGTGGGGGTAAAAATCACACATATAAACACCTGTTTCTGTGACATTTTAGAACTAGTATTAGAAGCACTTTAGAACCTGTGAAATCCTTGACATTCCTCTAACATTGTTTCGTTAACATTATTTGTGTGAGTTTCAAGTTTGGGAGAAAAGGTTGAGTATACATAAAGATGATGATGATAATACAGACTGAGAGTATGGGCAAGGTGCTTGGACAGGTGAAGCCTGCTACTATTCGACTTGTCTCTTGCCCTTCTTTGCTGATAACATTTCTATTATCAGGAAAGACAGGCCAAGAAAGACAGAGAAGAGCCAGGTGATCTCAGCCTTCTTGAAGAAGGAAGACATTATGTTTCTCCCAAACTAAACGTTGCTAAACGTTGATGAGTATGGTTCCCACCAAGTAGTCACAAATACCTACTTTGCTTGAGCAGCTGAGCCACCACTGCACACAGTTGGACAATGTGGCTTGCCTATACCTATTTCTATCTACCTTCCTCCCCGTGTTTGGTACTGAAACAGATCGCTGAAAACCGGAATCAGGTGATTTAGTCAACAAAGTAACACTTGATAACTGAAAGCACTGCTGGTGGTGCAGAGCCTATCTGATGTTGATGTTCAGTCTTTACTGAATGAGGCTGCATTCATTTTAAAGAGCAGGTTCACAGCTGGGTGTGTTTTTAGATCCATCTAGCTTACACATAATCTTTCTTGTTTGGCCCTAAGGAGTAGGTGACATGTAAGTGCCACGCAAGGATTGCTAGGAAGAACGTTTCACAACCAGGCTGCATCGTCAATTGCTACCTACATGAACTACCAAAGGCAGTAAGTGGGTAGAACCCTGGCTGAGCCTTTTGATGAAGACCTCTTGGAAGAGGAAGGTTCCACAGGGAATTCTTCAGAAATACAAAGAACCTCAACTGTGTCCTTGACCTGCGTTGCCAGAATAGCCGGACTTTATTCTTTGCAGTGGACACCAATAAAGTTCCATAAGCGTTAATCTATGCATTATTCCCTCTTTTCCCCTACATTACACATTTCTTATAAAGTATTCCCTTTTATGTTTATATGCAGCAGTATCCATAAAAAGACCTATAAAGAAAATAATGAGCCTCTTGAATATTTGCTGGACCTGTCCTATTAATTTTTAAGAGGATGCTATACATAGCAATAATTGTTTTCCATTACTGTAAGCCACTATTTTCATTAAAACTGTGGACAGTCTGGAAACATGTATTACATTTTTTTTGGTAGCCAGCTAGGGTGAGGGGAAATAAGTATCAGTGTCAAAATATTCATGTTATTTTAATCACAGCATTAACTTCTTTTTGTTCAATAAGATGAAAACTCTCTTTACTTATCTGGGAATTTCCCACTGAGCACAAAAGCTTCCCTCTTAACAAAGAAAATGAGGAGGTCACCTCACTTAGGGAGTTCTGCACAGCAAATGGATCAAGCCCATATGAGCAGAAAAGCTGATGATTGAAGGCCTCTTAATTACAGTTTGGCCCTCTGGGTGAATATTTGTAAAACCACAAAAAATTACTTCTTCCAATGCCATGCTGTTACCTAGCAGATTAATTGCAAGAGGTCCCTTTTAGCTGCCAATGGAGGGACAAAGTCCACAGGAAGTTTCAAAATCTCTTTCCTTGGAATATTACAGTTTGAATTGCAAATAAGCACTTTAAATCAAATGTTTTGTGGTTCGTTTTTATGCTGCATAGCATGACCAAATTTGCCTAAGAATAATTTGAACTGAACTCAAGTTTTGTTAGGTTCACTTCTGACAAACGGTGACACTTTATAGTGTGTGAAGTTTTGATGACAGGTGACACTTCAGCTGTGTGTGACAACAGATAATACTTCCTTGTGAGAAAGTAAAGAGCTGTTCAAGTAGGAGAAACCTGGCACTGCTTCTGACATCAGGCTTCCACCAATATTCTGCTTGCATACCTGTCAATAAGAAAAATTTGGAAAAGCTGTTGTTGTTGTTGTTGTTATTTTACTAAAATGCTCAGAGTCTCCTAACCAATATGGCCACTGCCCAACTTTCCCAAGCTCTGTAAACAGGGGAGATCTTTAAAAGATACTCTACATACTCAGTATTCTCTCAGTGAAAGAAATCCAGTCTACTTCCTTCAGTTTTGAAAAGTGGGGAGCTCACAGTAAAATATTTAATTATCCTTTTCTATATGCTTCCATCTGTAAAAGTTAAGCCCCCAAATTCATTACGGGAAATGCTGGCATATTGTTCTTCACTGCTACTGCCCATGCACAAATACATCTGAACATGCAAGTTGTTGCCATATAACTTGTTTCTGCTGTTGATATTATTGTTGTTTTTAAACAAATGGTTCCCTATTTCCTGGAGAGCTCCAGCGGTGCCAGTCTCATGACAGAGGCAAAAGGGTGAGACACTTTCTGATAGTGGCTGGTTGGCACTCTGACTGGCCCTATCCTGGGAGCCAACCAGCTTATTCCAGTTTCTTTCCTAATGACCAGTCTCAGATGCAGACTGGAAGAGGATTCTCCCCACTGAGTTCCTCTCTTGGACAGCGGCATAGGGACAAGGGGGGTTAAGGAGGGCGATGCACCCTGGGTAGCACTTTTTTGGGGAGGTGCTGCCACTCCTTACCTGTCCCCCCATGTGCCATCACCCCTCCTCAGCCCACCATTGCCCTCTGCCCCCACCTCTCCGCCCCTATCCCACTCCTGCTCGCACCAAGCCACGCCACTGCTCCTGGCCTATGGGATGTAAAGTTGCAATAATGACAAAATGTAAATCAGTGACCTTATAGGCCATTCAGGGGCCACCAGAACAGTCCAAACTAGATGGGTTGCCCTGGGAAATAGATTTGTTTTCAGAATTAAACTTTGAAGTGGATCTTTAACATCTCTCCTTTTAAAAATGAACCACTGATCTGAAATCAACATTATTTGCAACAGCAGGATTTGAAACCAGTATTTTAGCCAATAGGTAATGTTGTTGAACAGTTTGGTTTTCTTTGCTCAGATGGTTCCCCCAATGTGAAAGTCATAAAAAGCCGAGTCACCTAATCAATCAGTCAATCAATCACTTTGTTTATATTCCCCCTTTTCCTCAAGTGCAGGGCTAAGGCAGCTTAAGAAATAAAAACAAATACACTTGACCCTCCACATTCACTAGGGTTAGGGACACAGGATCCTTGCAAAAGTGAAACATTAGCAAATAACAAAATTTGTGTGTCTGTTGGAAGAGGGCTGAAGCACAGTGGGGAAAGTGGACATCCAGAGTCTAAACCAGGTCAAGGAAAGGAGATGGTTGGTCTGGTGGTCCTGTACTTCCTCTCTCTCGCCCATCTCCTCCCTTGGGTGTGTGTGGGGCACGGCGACAGGGTTTGTGGTGCTTAGAATTTGGGCAGAGAGCCATCCTTAGCTGGCCAGGCAGAGACTAGTAGGGGAAGAAGAGGACCAGAGGAAGGTTTTTAAAGAGCTATGTGGCCTGATTTGAGCCACCAAGAGGGAAGGTTCCCCCAAAAAAGAAGCCCCTGGGATGGGAGGGCAGGGGTTGGAGAAATTCGCAAAAAATCAAATCCGTGAATGTCAAACCCACAAATGTGAAGGGCCAACTGTACAAATAAAACCAACATATAGCTAAAAACATGCAAAAAGTTCAGAGTAAAATAATATTAAACTGTCTGTAGAATTAAAACCATACAAAACATTAATTTAAAAGCATAGATTAAAAACAGTACAGCATTTAAACAGAAAAAAAAAACATCATCCCAATCAATAATTGTCCAAATGCCTTCTGGAATTAAAAGGTCTTCGCCTAATGACAAAAGGACAACAAAGAAAGAGCCAGCCTAGGCCATTTCCGCACTACACTCTTATAGCGCAATTATTCCACTTCCAACATCCTATGGAATCCTGGGGTTTGCAGTTTGAGGCCCCTCTCTAAACTGCAAACTCCAGGATTCCACAGGATGTTGAAAGTGGAATAATTGCGCTATAAGAGTGTAGTGCGGAAATGGCCCCAGCCTCCCTAAGGAGGGAATTGCAGAATATGGGAGCAGTCACAGAAAAGGCCCTCTCTTGCATTCTCACCAAAGGTGCCTGTGAAAGTCATGGGACTGAGCAGAGTACATCCCTCAAAGATCATAGAGTCTGAGCAGGCTCATATGAAAAGATACGGTCCTTCAGATAGGATGGGCCTGAACTGTGTTGGGCTCTAAGGTATCAAGCATTACTTCACCCACTAATACTAGCCATTTCCACACTACACTGTTTATAGTGCTATTATTCCACTTTCCACATCCTATGGAATCCTGGGGTTTGCAGTTTTTTAGGGAGGGGCCTTTAGAATTCTCATCCAGAGAAGTCTTTGGCCTCAGTAAACTACAAACTCCAGAATTCCATAGGATGTGGAAAGTGGAATAATAGCACTATAACAGTGTAGGGCAGAAATGGGCACTGTGTCAAATTAGATGCTTTCCAAGATACTTCAACTACTAGCAAGAAATTGTATCTTTATCCATTTTAAAATAACTGTTTATTATACTTTGAAAAACACTTGATGGAATGAAAAGAACAATAACTACTTCCCTTGTTGCCACTTCCCTCCACTCAGTCTGTTGATGCTGACTTTGGACAATGTGTTTGGAAGATGTGGAAGAAAGGAGCATCCATAAAGTACTCTGTAAATGATAAGATGGTAACTCTGATTAGTCATAAGTAGAAGTTGTTCATTAAAAAAAGGGCATTTATTAGCAAAAAGAGATCATTCAAGACATAGAGCTATTAAAGATATTGGACCACATCCTTTTAAATCTGCATGTTAATTTTCATAGTGAACTACTGGGTTCATTTGCTGTGGTTCTGCAGATAAGCAATTCACATCTTTTGTTACGAGTTGGCATCAGAAAGTGAAACTTTTTCTTAATGCTTCATAGGTTACTTTATAGCTCTTTCTTCACCAGGTCTTAGTGAACTCTGGATGAAAGACAATTTTCACCTCGTTTTGGAGGGGGTGGGCGGAAATTTATATTTTATTCAGAAGACTGATAAACACCTCAGAAAGAGAAGAATAAAAGTTGTGGCATGACTTTTAGAAAAGGTGAAATGCGATCAATGAAGTATTGTCGGTAGACACAGTTAAGTTCAGCGTGGTCACATTGTCTTTCCCAAAACTTTCTTTATTCTGAGGACAACCAGGTTTGGACAAGTAAGGATAAAGAATTCAATTTTTAATTCTGGATGCCTACATGTAATGAATCTGCTTGGCTCAAAAGCTTGCAACAAATGTTTAACAAGAGTTGTTTCAATTAGAAGTACCACAGCTGCTAGTATGCCTAAGGGTCAAAGCGGGTGTGTTGTTATTCACACCATTACATCTTGTGTGTCTTTGGTTTTTATAAGATAAATAGCAGTCATGGGGGAGTAGAAGCTGGGTTACAAATGTTGGGGGGGGGGTTAACCATTCTCCCAGTCACAACTGGGCTTTCTGCCCACGTCATTTGTAATTTACCTTAAGAAAAGGTACCATCATATCTAATTTGGCCCAAGTCCCGTGAAGCCATCACTCTGATGTCCCAGGCCATTTCCTCACTAGATTGGTATAGTGCTATTATTCCACTTTCAACATCATATGGAATCCTGGGATTTGCAAACCCTACGATTCCATAGGATGTTGAAAGTAGAATAATAGCGCTATAACAGTCTAGTGTGGAAATGGCTCCAGTCTGGACTGGAACTGTTTTTACATAGCTTTCCACAATTTCTGCAACTAATCGTTTCTGTGATTAGTAGGCTGCATTTCATAGTTCACGTGTAGACTTCCAGCTAAATAAATGGTAATATCACAATTTGGGCCTGTGTTCCATTTCTAAACACTACGGGCGGGCACAGCAATCAGAAAATGAATGGCTGTATTCCTTAGCTTTGAACATCCTTCCTTCCAGGAGGAAAAATATTGAAATCTATAAATAAAGAAAAAAGATTCTACATTATTTAGGCAAGCTGTTTGTTTTATATCAGACAATTGCCATTGTTGTTTTTTCACATTGTTGGATATTGTAAAGTCACTCAAGTTTCTTTACATGATAGCAGCATCCATTGGAAAGTATCTGCTCCTCCACTGGGTTCCAGCCAGGCTTGCCTTCCTTCATGGTACCCCATTCCGTCCCCCTAGTTTCCTGGACTTTGCCCCTACCCAATGTCTGTCAGCATTCCATTGCCACTGAGCATGCTCAGTCCTCACTACACTGTAAAGGATGATGCCATTGTTATGGCCATTGCCCAACCCTGACTTAAGGGATGTCAGATATTGCTTTTGATATCAATAATTCGGCTCTCTTCCACCACCTCTCTCCACGTGTCTGCGGGGCCACCGGACAAGCTCACAAGATAGGCATGGCCGATAATTGCTGCAATATTCTAAACAATACAGGCTGGCCAAACATAGCCGTCCCATTGCTTTAGGAGACCTCTTGGCAAACACGCTATTATGTATGCACGCTACTCACAAAGAACTCCCTGCCCCGAGCAGGCAACTTGGCAAGCTGAATTCTCAACTGTCAAGCACTGCGTATTTGCATACTGTCTATTTCTTTGTCAATTCGGACTTAACTCAATCATGCTAAATTCTGACCTTTCGGAGGCTTTGTCTCCAGCCCCAAACTCATTGTTTACGGACTGGCCTATGGCTACATTCTCCCTATAAAAACCCTTGATTCCGAGACCTTTCTCGGATAGCTCTGGACTTCCATCCCGCCTTGCTGCCACTTTGTTTGGCAAGCTGTCCCCTCAGTCCCACGTACTGAGACTATGCACCTTCGAACCTTCGCAGTGATCTACCCGGGCTTCAGGACAGGTGTAGTATCACCCAAATCAACAATCCCTCTTAAAATTCCCTCTGTCCCACTCAAACCTTTATTTTTCCATAGTTATCTGTGTGAGTGTGTTGCATACACTGTCTGTATTTTAACAAAGATCACAATTATTCTTAAACTCCGGTTTGCTTCTTGGCTTGGCCTGACCCCATAGACATTGGGTAAAAGATTCCACTGCTTTGCCCTGCCTCTCGCATTGCTAGCTTGTGCTCTTTGACTAACTGCCCCAACTTGTTTAATTGTGAGCGCATTTAGGTCTCCCTCATGGGACCCCAGTAAACAGGGTAACACCATTAGGTACAGGTCTGCCTAAGTTAATGAAATGGATGTATTCCTGGGAATTCCAAAGGTAGAAATAACATGGAAAAGAATGGAGATATGTCCCTACACCACCAAAAAAGAAGAGCATCTTAACATGTTTCGGGGGGGGGGAGTCTGCAATATGCACATGTGAAATGAAACAACAAGGTTGGTAAGCGTGAAATAACTAAACAGAAATGTTTGAATCTTCCAGAGGAAGGTTAAGATACCTGAATTATTTTTGCTAGGAATTCAGAGTAAGGATGCTAAAATTGATTTTAAAAAATCAGAAATTACTTCAATAAGTACTATGGCCGCAAGACTTGTCTATGCAAAATATTGGAAGAAAACTGAGATCCCATCAATGATTGAGGCCATTTCCTCACTAGACTGTTATAGCGCTATTATTCCTCTTGCAACACCCTATGGAATCCTGGGGTTTGGCCCCTCCTGAAACTGCAAACCCCAGGATTCCATAGGATGTTGCATGTGGAATAATAGCACTATAACAGTCTAGTGCAGAAATGGCCAGCATGGTTTAATAGACTGATGTCAATTGTAGAAATGGATAAATTGTCTGCCAAACTGAAGGGAATTTCTGAAGAAGAATTCATCTCAGAATGGAGATGTCTAATAGAATTTTTGAGGATAAATGAGGGTGATTTGATGACTTTAGGATTTTGAACTTGCTCAATACTACATCTTTCTTTTTTTAAAAAAAATACTGTAGTATATTATTATCCTGAGAAAGATGTTGGGAAAAAATTAAATGTGATTATAAGTTGATGCCATAATATGTTTAAGAAAGATTTGATTTAATTAAAGAGAGTAATAATATAGTGGAATTAAATAACAGTATTTTAAAATAGTTAATAATATTGATTTCTGAAATGGAAATCTATGAAATATAAGAAATTTAGGAAATGTAGAAATTAAAATAGTTTGGGAATATAAACATAAGGAGCAACAAATTTAAAACAGTAAAAAGTAATGAATTTAAGTTAAGTACATTTTCATATCTTGGAACTGTTTGCAACAAGGGTAGAAGCCATTTTTAATTAGATTAGTCTCTTTTTGTTGTTTCGTTCAGTATAATTTGATTATTAGTTTAGTATAAGTATGATGTGTGTGTGTGTGTGTATAATTTTCTTTCTTTGTATGTTTAGTGTAATCTTATATGTAGGTTGGTTTTGTTGTACTATATATTGGTTTGGTTGTTTGGTTTTTGTTTGGTTTTGTCTCATGTATTTGTGTCAATTTTTAAAATTTCTAATAAAAAAAAAACCTTTCAGAGGAAGCCACCTGCAGGCTTCATCCAATGCATCCAGGGATGATGTTTTGTTTCACTAGCTTCCACTTTTCTTATCATCTTGGTGGCCAAAATTATAGCTATATACTTTAAAAAAACATATTGGGGCGAGTTGGTCAGGCAGATTTATCTTGTCTCCTCTTTTCTCTCTGTTTTGCTAGTCCATACTGCTGTAGCTAGAGCAAAATTCCACACTTTCCCAGCTCATGCTTCATTATATTGTTTACTACAGACATACTGCTGAAACCTGATAGCAAAGGTCTTTATTTCTCTCTAGCCTTCCTTTACCACCCTTCCAAAGATGCTGCTGCTAAGAAACTTCCAAAAAATCAAGGATGAGAAAAGAGAGCCTGGACAGGCATAAAAAGGCTTGATTAAAAGAAGTTTCATTGTCAGAGGATTTGGTAACTGAGATATGCCTGTATTACGTTCTGTAAAGATTGGGAGAGAGATGTACTTCCGTATGTCTTGGTGTTCTTCAACTCTGGAAACACTTTCTTTTGTCCTGATAGCTCCTCGCTTCTGTGTTGGCTGTAACTGGTTTCACAGCATTGGCATTGGGTATATGCTGCACTGTCCTGATACTCAGGAGGAAGGATACAAACTAAGGAATTAGTTAAAATGAATTGTGCACTGTCATTGCTTACTGTTACCCTGATTACTGGGGGTCCCGGGAGAGACACCTATATACGCTCTCAGTTAACTAAGTTTGGGGAAATTAGCTAAGAGCACAAGCTAGCAATGCGAGAGGCAGGGCAACGCAGCGGAATCTTTTACCCAATGTCTATGGGGTCAGGCCAAGCCAAGGAGAACACCAAGTTATAAGAATAATTGAGATCTTTATTAAATACAGACAAACAGTGTATGCAACACACTCACACAGATAACTATGGAAAATAAAGGTTGGAGAGGTATAGAGGTATTTTTGAGAGGGATTGTTGAATTGGGTGATATGACACCTGTCTTGAAGCCTGGATAGATCACTGCGAAGGTCCGAAGTTGCGTAATCTCAGCCAATATGACTGAGGGGAAGGCTTGCCAAGCAGAGCGGTGGCAAGACGGGATGGAACTCAGGAGCGATCTAAGGAAGGTCTCAGAATCAGGGGTTTTTATAGGGAGAAATGTGGCTACAGGCTATTCCGTACTTGGGGAAAACAATGAGTTTTGGGCTGGAGACACAGCCTCCAAAAGGTCAAAATTTAGCATGATTGAGTTAGGTTCGAATTGACAATAGAGTAGCCAGTATGCAGATGTACAGTGCTTGACAGTTGAGTATTCAGCTTGCCAAGTTGCCTGCTCCAGGCAGGGATCCCTTTGTAAGTAGTGTGCATACCTAATTGAGTGTTTGCAGAGAGGTCTCCTAAAGCGGTGATCTGGCTATTTCTGGCCTGCCTGTATTGTGTTGGGATATTGCAGCATTTAGTGGCCGAGCCTAGTTCTGTGCTTGTCTGGGGGCCTCACAAACACGTGGAGAGGGGGAGTGGAAGACAGCCAAACTATTGATATCAAAATGATATCTATGTCACCTTAAGTGCGGCCCAGCCATGGCAGTAACATTACAATGCACCAGAGAAGCTATGTGTTCTGGGGTGTAGAAGGTACTGAAAAGAGAGTGGTTTGTGTGTTACACTGTATTGTTTAAAGCACTTTGTTTTTCACTGGGATACTCACTGGGAAAAGGCAAAATAAATACCCAAATAAATAACATAAAAAGTACAGTCACAGTCCAATAGAAGGTTAAGACTACTGAAGCTTATGGATTTCGATGGTGTTAACACATCGACTATTCATTTGTGGGATCCCAAGAACCTTAAGAAGAAAGAAGGTAGTAAGCAACACTGTTCTATTAACATCTGCACAAGCAAGGACCCTGGGAGTGATGGACAATTGTCATGTTTCTCATCATGCACGTGTAATAATTTCTTTGGCTCTAGTTTCACTTTCTGATGCAAGAGTTTCATGCAGGGTGCACTAAAACAGTTTTGTCATTAACAAAATGCCTTCTGTATGGAGAAAGGATCTGTCTGACCTTTGGACTTCCAGGGTTGCCAACTTCCCTGTTAAACCCAAGCCATTGGAACAATACCTGACTCTTGCTTCACCTGTAAGGCAGATTTGATCCTACAGAGATGCTTAAAGCCCCAGGCCCACTAAAGTGCTACTTACCTGCACAGCAAGACAAAGCCTACATCTTTCTGCTCTCCTTAGCTTCTGTATCGTACTAAACCAACAGTGAGAAAGAATTCATTTCAATCCAAGCATCTTTGTTGAGTATGCAAGCCTGAGGGAATGATGACACAGCAAAGCCTAGTAACAGGCATTTTTCTTATATAAGGTCAGTAGCCTTTACTACAACTCTACCATGGAATTGGGTCAATATGACTGTTCCTATTTGGCTGATGCCAGTTTATTTTTGTTTACTTTGGGGACAAAAAAATAGGTTGCTATTTCATAGTGTTGAGTGAGTATCTTATATATATGTGGTAACAATGCCAATTAAACCCATTGCAGTTTCAGGTTGGAACACAACAAAGGCTATTACCACATTACACTCTTATAGTGTGATTATTCCACTTTCAACATCCTATGGAATCCTGGGGTTTGCAGTTTAGGGAGGAGCCAGCAGGCCCCTCCTTAAACAGCAAACCTCACGATTCCATAGGATGTTGAAAGTGGAATAATCACACTATAAGAGTGTAGTGCAGAAATGGCCAAAGTGTAGGAAAGTCAAAGCGGAATGAATACTTCTTCATGGCACTGTAGCACAGATATGTGTTGAGAAACGCCCTTCTCATCCAGAAATAAATCAAACTGGGTTCTATATGGCATCACAAATAGTGGAGTGGGGTATAAGAGTAAACCTCCACACCTGCATTGTGCCAGAGATCACTGTGGACCAACTCTTATAAATATGTATGATCCAGACTTGCACTCCTGATTTCTCAGCAATATCAGAAGCATTTACATGGAACATTCTTAGACTGTATGCTACTGTAAAATAAGGCATGAAAGTCAGCTGTTCTAATAAGCAGAGGGAGACAGCTGCTTCAAGCAGCAGATTTTGATTGCTTGGTTGGGAAGAGGTGCTCATGGCATAGGTTGCTTCATGTGCAAAACTAGCTAGGCTGCCATGCGGTACTATGCATATTGACTTGTTGCTGTGTCCCAGGCAGCAAAATGTGTTGGGCCAGCCCTGAAAGGCATGTGCTTATGGTCAAAGGAGATAAAGTTCTTTACGTAGTCACAGACTGAGCAGCAAATTTGCAGCCAAGCATACAGACAGAGACCATAGCTGATACAGATATAAGTCTGGCACACTTTGTTCAGTGAACTCCACATTAGACAATAAATACAAAGCATGTTATTAGGCATTTCTCACTGGCATCCTGTAATTTCTTGAACTTTATACATGCCAGCTTTATCCATTCATTTTCCTCATATGTGCTTTTTCTCCTACACCGGAACTCAAGGTGGCTTACAAGGTGGAAAGAATTATAAGTGAACACACATAAAGTTAAATATAGAAGTGTGGTTAACACAGTATTAAACTAACAACAAAATTAAAACCATTTGAGATAGTAAATTAAGCAAAGAATAAAAGCATTTATTTTTGTGTTGTTTCCAAATTATGGCAGCCCTAAGGTGGACCTGTCATGGGGTTTTCTGGACAGAATTTGCTCAGAGGGAATTTACCTTTGCCTTTCTCTGAGGCTAAGAGAGCATGACTTGCCCACAGTCACCCAATGCGGTTTCCATGGCCAAGCAGGGACTTGAACCCTGGTCTTCGGAGCAGTGGTCCAATGCTCAAACTATTACACCAAACTGGCTCTCCAAAATCCCTTTCCTTGCAAAACAATAAAAAAGACTGCTGGAATAAAAAGGTCTTTACCTGCTGCTGAAAATAGAGCAGCCATCTTAGCTTCCCTAATAAGGGAGAACTCTCTTCCTATGAAGTTCTAGTGGTTGGGAGGAAGCACGGGGAAGGCCCACTCAGGCATTCAGACCAAATATGCCTGTGTTGGTGGTGGGACTGAGGGACTCTTAAAGCGCAAGCCACCTCCTAGGGGAAGATATGGTCCTTCAGATATGAATCCAAGCCATATAAGGCTTTGTAGGTCATAACCAGCACTTTGTATGCAGAAGCAGACTAGTAGCTACAGAGCTGTTGTAATATGGGAGCTGTATTTGCAAAGTTTTGTTAATTATATGTTAAATATAATATAAGTAAGATATATATATATATATATATATATATATATATATATATAAATATAAATATATAAAGTAATACGGGAGCTGTAACTAGCCCCAGTTAACAATCTGGTTGCAGTTGTTTGGACCAGCTGAAGCAACCCCACAGAGAATGTGTTAATGTAACCTAATCAAAATGTAACTAAAGCATGTTTCACCATGGCAGAGTCAGGTGTTCCTAGGAATGGGCATAACCGGCACACTAGTTTATGCAGATTTACCTCAGACACCAGTGAAACCTGAGGATCCAGATTCAAGGCTGCAGCAGTGCACCCCAACGGCAAACCTTCATCTTTGGGGAGTGTAACAAATTCAGATGTGTAGTCAATACAATGTGAATTATCATGTATGTGCAATAGCCTCAGACCCATTGACTTCAACAGAATTCCTTTTCTGGATTTCTAGGTTCTTGTATTAGCTGCTTGTACAGGAACCTAGAAATCCAGAAAAGGAATTCTGTTGAAGTCAATGGGTCTGAGGCTATTGCACATACATGATAATTTACAGGTCAACTGTAAATTAGGTATATAAGACAATACAGTCATCCCTCGACATTGCTAGGGTTAGAGGCACAGGACCCCTGTGAAAGTGAAAAAAAACATGAATAACTCTAGGCCCTCCCAAATCCTGTTTAATACACAAAAAAGTATGATTACATATTCTACCCACCATGGATTCCTTTGAGATCTCAGGGTTCCTTCACAAGGCAGAAGTGGGTGGGTGGTGGGGCCTACTGCCACCTCCACTGCTGTCTCAAACAATTTTTAATAGGGATTTACAAGCCCCATTCTCAGTTTCTCAGTCTCATGAGAATTGCAGTCCCTATTAAAAGTGGCCTAGGGAAGCAGCAGAGGTGACAGCAAATAATCCATGGATAATCAAATCTGCAAAAGTGAAACCTGCAGATGTGTCCGGCTGACTGTATTAAAGACTGATCAGCTGCAGACAAGACACTACTAAAACCATATGCATGTGAGACAGTGTGCCACTCCACTAGTAACCTTTTCAAGATTGCTGTCCCACCCACTCTGCGGGATGAAAAGTCATGTGAAAAAAAAACAGTTGAAAAGTGAACATAAATATCTTGCTATTTCCAATCAAAATTCATTTTTGCAATGGAAATGTTTGTGTTTAGTTGCTTCAGCATAAGATCATACTAGTATTGCCTTGTCATATTATAGGCTCTTTTCAATCTGATTCATTTTATTTACATTAATAGAAACTGTTTTCTATGTGGCATTACCCACAACTCTTTTTCCACTCATAATTAAATTCCCTTAAAAATGATTTCATCCGTCATATCTTCCCTTAGTAGTTTTCTCTTATCCCTTGTTCAGTCATGCAAGAGCTACTAATCAGTTGCTATGTGCACATAATGCTGAATTTTCCATATGAAATATGCTAACTTGCTAGAGAGTATCAACAATATTTCATGAAGTCAGTAAACATCAGCCTTTCTGCCAAATTCTCATGTTTCATATTTTAAAATGATGGTCTGTGCATTATCCATAATTTAGAGTATTTTGCATGAACAGGATAGATGATAGAAACTTTTTTTAAAAAAGCCTAATAGCTCTGCTGTTGAGTGCAAGATTGAGAGAGAGAGAGAGAGAAGGGTGGACAGAAAGAAAGAAGAAAGGGAGAAGTGAGAATGATAAAGGGATAAAGGATAAATGGTACTGATAGAAAATTTCTACAGAATGCTATTTAAATGGTATTTAACCCCACAGAGATTAGTTAAGATATATAAAAAAGGCTCGAATAAATGTTGGAAGTGTGCTGATGAATTAGGAACGTTCCATCATACGTGGTGGACATGCAAAAAAGTGAAATTATTTTGGAAAAACTTACATAATTTGGTTAGGAAAATTATAGGGATTGAAGTCCTCATGTATCTAGACTTTTATGTATTAAATATGTGTAAGGGAATTAGTGCAACGAAAGAAATATGGTCGTTTATTATTATATGTGGTATCGGCAGGAAGCATCTTATATGCCTCCAGACAGAAAGATAAAGAGATTCCATCAATTGAAGACTGGCTGCTTAAGTTACTTGATATGTATCAAATGGATATTATTATTGTATATGTAAGTAATAATCAACGTATAGATAAGGCAAATAAGGAATGGGAACAAATTAGAAATATCTGGAAGGAAAAATGGAAAAAAGTTCTTATATTTCATATTCAGTTTTAGATAAGCATATAGGTAAGTCTATAAAAAATAATAAAATATTAAGTAAAAATATTTTATAGGGTTAATTTGCAATAGTGTAGCCATTAGAGGTAGTGGTATATTGTCTTTAGGATAACATAAAGAGATTTTAATTAATAATTATAAACATAGTAAAATTAATGGTTATGGTTACCAGATTGATTATATATTTTAATGGTTTCTGGTGTAGATATTGTCATGTTTTGTTATTGTATTACTATTATCATATTGTCTTTGACACTATTACATTACTATATTCCTGTTGAAAAATTGATTATAGTTAGATTGTTATTAGTTTGATAAGGAAAGAATGATTGAAGAGAAGAATGAAGTATGAAGAAAGAAGAGAAGATGATTAGATGATCATACAGATTTTATCATTGTTCAGTAATCTATAGGTGATATATGTTCTCTATAAGATGTATGTGTGAAATAAAATTAATTAAAAAAAGAGAGAGAGAGAGAAGGGTGGACAGAAAGAAAGAAAAGAAAGAAAGAAAGAAAGAAAGAAAGAAAGAAAGAAAGAAAGAAAGAAAGGGAGAAGTGAGAATGATAAAGGGAAAGAGAAAGAATGGGAGGGAGGGAGGTGGATGAAGGACAGATGTGTGTGCACATGTGTGGAAGACAGAATGCTTGGAAGAAGAAAAAAAGGGAAGTTTACAGCTCTGGTCTTATCTAGCCATGAGTTGGGCTCCACCCAGTGTTATTACACAGCCCTCAATGAAGTTCTCAGGGTCTTTCCACACTGCACTGTTATAGTGCTATTATTCCTTTTCCAACATCCTATGGAATCCTGGGGATTGCAGTTTAGGGAGGGGCATTTAAAATTCTTAGCCAGAGAGCTCATGGGCCTCAGTAAACTTCAAACCCCAGAATTCCACAGGAGGATGAAAGTGGAATCAGAGCACTGTAACAGCGTAGTGTGGAAAGATCCTCAGTTGTGAGTGTGGCTCTTGTAGGCTCCTGCCTTATTCTAAGTGCTATCCAGCTTATACATCCTAGTTTGTAGTGTATATGACACACCTGCCTTATGGTTTTCAGGGTTATTTTTCCTCTGAAAAAAAGGTGATGGTTTTGATTTGTAAAGTCCTCAATACTCTGGATCCTTAATGTAGTCAAGAGTCTTGGTCAGCAGGCTGCAGCATTAAACAGAACAATTACCCCAACACTTAACTTCTCATGGCAGGAGAATATGCTTCCTCCATCCACCTCCAAATGCTGTAGATAGGGAGTGACATCCTCTCTGTAACATATGTGCATATACGTTTGGTTCACATGTTTGTATATCTCTTTTTGCATGTGGTGCAGTGAGCTACTCTCTAGTCCTTTGCACTCCATCCAAAACCTTCACCCTAGCCCAGAGAGAAGCAATTCAGGCAATGAAGATGCAGCTGCTCTGGGCTCCCAGGGGAAGGGAAAGGAGGTACATTCTGGCCATTTCTGCCCTACACTGTTATAGTGCTATTATTATTCCACTTTCAACCTCCTGTGGGATTCTGGGATTTGTAGTTTCCTGAGGCCAAAGAGCTCTCTGGCTGAGGATTCTAAATGCTTCTCCCTAAATTGTAGCACTCCATAGGATGTTGAAAATGAAATAAGAGCACTATAACTGTGTAGTGTGGAAATGGCCTCTGTCAGTGTGCCCTTGTTTTTCCCCTCCCCTGAGCTGAGACTAGCTGCTGTTTTATCATCTGAATTGCACCCCCCTCCCTCTTCTCCCCAGCAGCAGCAGCAGCCCCTCCCAGAGTTTGACACCTTGCTGTGAGGGGCTGAAGAGACAGAACTGCTCAGGTGGAGCATTATGCCGCACTTGCTCAAAGTGGAATCTCAGCCATGGTATTCCTGCCACAACAGATACCAAGCCTCTGCAACAGCATGAGTTAAGCATGATGCAGCCAGAACACAGCCACAAGCAAAGCTGGAGAGGAAGGTGGGACTTCAGAGCAAAGACAAGGTGAATTCAGTTTCAGAGAAGTTTTCAGGGCTGCACTCTAGTAGTGGGCTCAGTCCAGCTCTGTAACAGGTCTCCGTTGACTCAAGCCTCTTCCAAAGGCCTCTTTAACGATCTATATTTTTATCCTGCTGTCAGGACAGCTTTTTCTGAGAAGGAGGCAAATGACCAGACGTTTCTTGGTTCAAAGGCTAGAGGCCAGATTTATTAAGTAGAAAACATAAAAATATGAAAGTCTGCTGCAGCAGGGTGCCGGAGGTTTGGGACAAAGGCCAGAAGCTTGGCAAGGCCTTTTTATCCAGGTAAACAGCATACACGCCCACTGCGGCATTTTTCCACCAATCACAGACCACCCGCCCCATATTAGGTAATGTCCAAAAACTTCCATTCATATAAAGAAATGACCGGAGGGGTAGGTAATATGAGGTTTCCTCCAACAAACTACCTTCCAAATAAGGCAATGTCCAGGGAGAGACCCTTCAGGTGAGGTAGAGTCATGAGTCAGCAGACAGGAGGGGCTAGAACTCCTGTGTATGTGACTACCTCCTAGTTTGTAATGGAGGTTGTCTTTCCTTCACTCACAGTGCACTGGAAGGCATGCATAAAAGAAATATATAAACCTTCCTGGGAAATCCACCTCAGCATAGTGGGGCCACAGTTGACAAGGCTCTGTTCCTCAAGTCTACCTGCTGAACCTCATTTGCTGGCAGGACTAGAACCTCAAATACTAAAAATAGCCTTCAAGGTGGGGGAGTGATCTACATAAATAACATTTCTTAAGAATAGCACAGTTGCTTGCATTTCTCTTCCCACTCCCTCTGATTCATTTTTTTTTTTAATCTTTTGAAGAAATGTTAGTTGTGGACACCACTTTAATTTGATTTGTAAACAGCTTTGAGAATGCTTCATCTTGGAAAATGGCGTATGAAAATCACAACCTGGTCCTCTGCCCAGTTTTTCCTGGGAGCAAAGTTTGTTCCACAGCCTTGGAAGCATTACTTCTTGAGGAGAGGAAGCTGCTTATGATGCGTTATCCCATTGGCTTAATGAGGCCAGGATCAGCTCATCTGGATAATAATGACTCCCCAAAGCAATGGTGGCCCACTTTGGTGAGCCAAGAGTCAATTTTCACACAGGCACAGACACCTCCAGTCCAGCTGTCCTTTTTTCATGCTACCAAAAGCCAGTGGCAAACTAAACAACTGAATGTTGGTGAAGAAATGGGTAAAAATACATACATAAATAAGCAAGAAATGCTGCTTTTATAGGGGTTTCACAGAGTTCTATTAAATTTTGATGCCAGGCTGTAAAAACGTCTTTAAAAGAAGCAGAAATGCTTTCACAAGTAGCTTTGAGTGGCTTCTCACCAAATGTCAGTGATACAACTTTTGGTGATCTATGAAACTAGCTCAGGGGGGCAAATGTGACCTGTCGCCCAACTTTGCTTTAAAGTCTTATTCAGAGATCTTTCTGTGATCATTAATGACTTACGACGGACTAAAAACATCACTCAAAATTACATGTTTTTAAAGAAAAAATTAAATACTAGCCACTCCACTCAGGATTGAGATAGCAGTTTGCAGGAGATTTAAACCTTTCTTTCTATACCACAGTCCCAGCCCCTCCCCCCAAAAAACCTCTCCCCCATTTAGCTGTATAGAGAATCTCTCATTTCTTCCATGAGATAAAAAGAGACAATTTCCATTAGCACACTTAGCAGCACATGCAGTTTGGCCCTGAAAACCTGTAGCAGGAGATGATTTTGAACCTGAAGACCTTTTACAGACAAAGAACATTTCTGCACTAGCCTATTCTAGTGCTATTATTCAAAATGAGCCCACCCCCCGCAAACTGCAAACCCCAGGATTCCATAGGAAGTTGAAAGTGGAATAATAGCACTATGACAGGCTAGTGCGGAAATGGCTAAAGCCATATGATAACCTTCTCTTTTTCCCATGCTGTTCAAGACCTCTGAAATGCTATCAGTTCAGCATTCAACATGTTTATATTACAGCAACATAAACATAGAAACCAATTGGCATAGAAATAACAACAATAATTTATATTCTGGTGGTCCACCTTTTTTCAGATGTACCATTTCAAGATAAAAGCAAAAAACAAGAAAGGAGTCTCATGGAACGTTCAGTACAGGAACTTTCAATACTGGAAAGTTTATTATACCATAGGTTGGATCTGTCTTGTATCCATAACTTGTGGGTTTCTCTGACTTGCAGAATTTCCTCAATCCATGAATTACATGTACTTGGCATTAAATTAATACTAGATCTTTAAAAGAATTGGGAGTTTTACTATTTTGGATAAACCTGCTATTTATTTTATTATTTACTCCATTTTGATCTCCCATCAGTGTAACATAATGCAGATATATTATAATTGTTACTGTAATTTCATGATGACATGCCAAGAAATTGATTTGCTTTTTTTTAATGATACAGTCATGTTTGCATTTTCTGAGTGCACAAATATGTCAGTATCAAGAAACACATTCTTCTCCTGTTGTACCATAATATGACTACTGAGATAACTTTAGGCCACCGCCTACACACTGCTGATAGCGATACACCATCTATTGACTTAAAACATTTCAAATTTTCTCAGCATATAATTTTTTATCTCAGAATGTTTCTGCTATAAATTGGTTTGTTTTTGTTAAAAAAAATACATTTCACTTTATAACAGTGTTTTTAGTGTTTCCATAATTTATGCTATGTAATCATAAAGTTAAAAAAATACATATAACTTACAAGCATTCTGTCTTACCACTCATTGTTTTCTCATTTGTCATACTGTACAAGAGAATTTTTTAAAAAAATAAGGTATCCATACTTAGTTATTTCACTGATATGCTTTCTTCATATTGTTGCAATCTTAGCATCTATGAGTATGCTATACTTGTAGATCAGCAATACAGAACTTATAGCTTGTGACCCATATGCAACCCCAGACTATGTTGCCCTGGCCCACTTTTCCCTACAATCAACTTGGAGTGGTGATCCAGATTGGGGTCACCAGATGGGAGAGTGAGAGGAGGTGCCTCTTTCCAATGCTAAGCCAGAAAATCTGGTCTTAACTCTCAATGACCACCAGAGCTAAGAATGGTTTAAAGGCATTTAAACTTTAAATACCCTGCTCTGTAAACTTATTTAAACACCTAAACAGTATTTAAAGAGCAGGGTGTTTAAACTAGTGGCCAAGAAAAAGATGGGGAAATGGTAGGCTTGTATTTTAAGGCTGTGCTTTGAAGTCCCAAACACTATTGCGTTTAAACTTCCGAATAGACTTGCATAGAACTGAATTGTGCTTTGTGTGGTTGGTAGAAAAAACGTCTAAATGGGTAAAAATTACATGTGTGGGCATGTGAGTGTATGTGTGCGTACATGTGTGTACGCCTGAATGGCCCCCAGCATATCCTAGATATGTCCCAGGGTTGAAAACCCTTTTCTAAGGTAGGGATGTAATTCTTCACTAAGTTTCTTTTTGAAGGTTGCGACAAGTACTTTTAGCAATTCACTTCCTGCTGCAAAAAAAGTCTTGGTTTTGGAAAGTGTTTCGTAATTCGGGACTTGTTCAGCGCTAATTGTTGTTCTATGTAGAGAACAACATTTTCTCTGCAGCAAACAGCATTTTTTTGCAAGGGAAATAATATTTCAATGAAAAAATAATAATTCCTGCACAGAAAATGTCAAAAAATTTTGTGCAGAAAATGTGGTTTCCTATGCAAATCAACATCATGTGCAAATTTTACACAAAAGAAATTCCCAAATAGAGCTTTTTTTTTTTTTTGCAATAGAAAACAAGATTTTTCTGATCAAGAATTAATATTTCTGCTATTGAATGTTATTTTCTGTGCATAAAATGTGGTTTCCTGTACAGAAAATATGCTTTCCACCATATTTTGCAATGTATTCTCAAAATTTTCTTCACAAGCTGGATGATTCCAAACAGTTTTGGTACTTTTGCAGTTTAATATAGTGACTTGTCTCAAATTAATATCTCACCAACTCTTTGATGGATCAAGATGGCAGTCTCTACGGTAAGGGCTTTCTTGGCTTGCTTAATACCATACCTTGTAAAATCAGTGTTTTCCTGTTTTCCTGTGTTAGGAAATCATGCTTGTGAAGTATGTACATCAACAACACAATCATGATTGATATACAAATACATTTGAGGGAGTGTGCAAATCATTTCAAAGTTTCCTGAATTGATCTTGAAGCTGAAGTAAATTTAACCTGGAAAAGGCAAGAATTTATTCTGTTGGACTGGCAGTGCTGTGGCTGCATAGATCTTACAAAATCCTTTGTAATGTCATGTAAGAAACAAACAGGGAGAAAATTCCACTTTAAGTTAAGAACTTTTATATTCATTCATGTCACTGGGAGAAATTGTAATATGAATTCAGATTTACCCATTGATGAAAACACAGTGGGATGTACAAATATGTAACTGTTGGTCTATCAGTTTCTGACTTCTTTCTGTTTACGCTTGCTTTCCAATAATCTGACATTTATCCTGAACATTAGGATAGAAGTCCTAATGCTACCAAGAAGCTGTCTTCCCAACTCCTTATTTTTACTGAATTAAAATTTATAACAATGAAATCCAACATATGTGGGGTCTTTAAAAAGGAAAACAAGCCATTACACTATTCATACATGTACTAGATTTTGTTACATTAAAAGCTAGGCAAAGAAGCCCACCGGGAAACATTGCCTTTTTCTCTTCTACGTGTTTAGTCTTTTTTTAATGTGCTTCTTATCTCTACTTCTAGCAGATAATATTAAAGGTACCACTTTCTAACACGTAAAATGTGAACTGTGTGAAAATGCTTGGGTTTTTTCCCCCTTTAGTTTTAATGTGCCATGCTGCCAATACTACAGCTAGACATTTCATTCAAAATCATTAACAATAGAAAATAAAAATATGTAATCATGACTAAATAGGGTTGTTTTTTTAAGTGGTGAGTATCTCTTGAAATCAGAAGCAGAAAATGCCAAGCACCGGCTCTAAGAACTGGTCAGAATGTTTATGAACACAAAAAATAATCCAAAGATTGGAATCATTACTTTGGACCACAGTTCCAGAGTCCCGCAGCCATCATAGTATTCTTAGAAAGGCAGCCTAAGGCCATTTCCGCACTACGCTGACACATTGCTATTATTCCACTTTCAACATCCTGTGGAATTCTGGGGTTCGTAGTTTACTGAGGCCAAAGAGCTCTCTGGCTAAGAAGTTTAAAGGCCCCTCTCTAAACTGCAAACCCCAGGATTCCACAGGATGTTGAAAGTAGAATAACAGCAGTATAACAGTCTAGTGCAGAAATAGCCTAAAACAGTAACATTGTAGAAATCCTTAACAAAAAGTACCATTGGGGAAATCCTTAACAGAATTTGATTCTGTTGTACACATAATGCCTAATATATTTTGCCCCTGTCAATTTGCACTGGTGCTCCATATTGCTGTCACCATGACTTCTGCACTGGACAACGTTCTGTAACTCATGGAGAGTCCTCATGTGATTTAGAAATCCAGCCAGGAAGGGTTCAAAAATTGTGCAGGATAGGAGTTTCTGCGAGTACTTCCCATCCCCAATTGCAGAAGTTGCACTGAACACAGTGAATGGTGGGAACAGGATGTAACTTGGGGCAGAACAAAACACGTGGCCTGACTGCCCAGGTCCTCTACTGACATTAATAAAGCACATGAGTAGAATTTTTGAAGTCAGCATGAGTTATGTATATGTTACACTTCTGGAATGTATACAGCTGCCTTGTACCAAGTCAAACCATTGCTCCATCTGGCCCAGTATTCTCAAACCTGGTTTATGTGGTTTTCTGACAGATATCTTCTGGCATTGCTTCCTGGGATGCTTTTGGATGGAAATGAAAGAACTGAAAAAGGAACCTGCAGATGACCTACCACTGAGCTCCCCAGCTCCAGTCTGCCCTACAGGTCAGAATACTTCCCCCTCATTCAACTGCATGTACAACTAGGTCATACTGAACACCAGTCAGTGAGGTAGGCAGATGCTGGGTGGGGCAGCAGCAGAATGAAGTTCCTGGGGCTTTTGTACTATTTAGAACAGTGATTTATACTATGGAGAATAGTGATCTCTGTAGAATTGTGGGTTGTTGTTTTTTTAATTTCTATAAAATCATTTTTAACTAAACTTTTATTTTAAATTTTGCAAGCTGCTTTGGATCCCATGCCAAGAGAAAGACTGGGCACAAATTAAATTAATAAAAACTGAGAATTTCATCATGCACAGATTGCACTTCAAGGTCAGGGCAGAAAACACATCTGCAGAGATCCCTTTTTTTAACCTGTTGTGAATATATGTATTAGGAACCTTGTTATCCTTTGTGTCTGGTAAGTTACCTTGTATGTCAGGTTGACCTGAAACTTCAGAGCAGTCATATGACCATAACCCCGCTAAACACGTCCATTTTCATCTGATTCCGTAAGCTGAGCAGGGTTGAACCTGGTTAATAGTTGGATGGAAGACCACCAGAAAGTGTCTGGAATTTCCAGCTACACCTAGGAAAGATTTATGCCAAAGCTTTCATGGAGAGTCAGAGTTGACAATTTTTGGTTAAATGGATTAATGGTTTGACTCAATAGTGAGTCAGCTACACTACGTAAGAACTACGCTGGACCCAAATCCATTCTGGCACAGAAGGTATGTAGGGCATAGAAGGTATGTATCCCTTCTCTCTCAAAGAAGAGAACTCTGAATAGCCTCTGCTTTAAAAGTTCCTCTAGCACTTACTTTACTAGATTGAAATCTGATTCAATCTGAGTATTATGCAGATAAAAGCACAGTGGAAATGAATTTGTGAATACTAGTTAAACTTGATAGAGCAACTTATGCTCTGCAAAGGAGGTGTCTATCAAGTTCTGCATATTAACTCCCTGACCTACCCAATAAGAGAGTAAATTTAATATTTGCAAAAAACTAATTAATAAATAAAAGAGAAATGCAAAGGAATGGATAACAGCACTTCCCTATCAAGTAAACTATAAACATGTATGCACTGTAGCGCTTGGATGAATATTGAACAAGTGTCTTGCATTTCACTTTAAAAAAATAACAACTTGTGATCTACTTGTCTATCCTTAAAAAATCATTTTTAAAATTCAGGACAGGACTGAGTTTCATTAAATGTTTATGATCCTATTACATGATACATTTTTAGATAGCTGTAATAAAAGGAAGTTGATAAAACTTCATTATCTATGGTGTCAGAGGAAGAATAAAATATATTATCTTCAAAGTTTGTCCATAATATTTGTTGCAATAGTGCTTCAGGGGAAAGCCTTCCTCTAACTGCATTTAATGTTATAAGGGGACACATTAGTTTTCTGAAATTAACAGCAAAGAGAATGAAACAGTGTGATCATAGTTACATTAATTGAATGGAGGTGGCTGGGTTTAAGATGTCAGCGGTTAGCCTGGGTTTAAGATGTCAGTGGTCAACCCCAGTAGTTAGATTAGCATCGCTGTAGTCTGCAAGTATGAAAATTATATGTTTTCTCCTTTAAAAAGCAGCTAGTGAAAAAAAAAGAGTTTGTTCACATTTTCAGTTAGCAGACTAGCTATTGAAAGATACACACAGGGAGAAAAAGCAGAGAATAGACGGAAAACAAATTACAGGCAGTGGAACCAAAATGGCACAAAATGGAAGAAGTAGATCTCATTTCTGCCATCTGAGGATAACATTTCATACATCTGATTAAGTCCCAAAATGCACACTTTAGAACTGACCCACAGGACCTAAGGTACCATGGAGTGATTTGTTCTGTTTGAGTCAATGGACTAAAACAGTGGTTGTGTTGTTGTTGTGGGCCTCCAAATCATTTCCAACTTATAGTGATCCTAAGGCAATCCTATCACAGGGTTTTCTGGGGCTGAGTGTATGGAATGCTCTCAAGGTCACCCAATGGCTGAGTGAGGAACTGAACCCTGGTCTCTGTGTGTCATAGGTTTGTAGTCCAATATTCGAACCGTTATGCCACACTGGGTCTCAAAACAGTGGTTGCCCCTTTGGAATTGGTCACAGAAATGTATGAGATATGGTTTGATCATTTCTGGCCCTGAACTTCTGAACCTCTGACCTTCTGAACTTGAGCAAGTGGGGTAGTGAGGACAGCACCCTAGATGGCAATGTGTATTACTTCACTTGCTTACTTCAAAATGCAGTAAGCATCACACTCTCTCTTGATCATTCCACTGAGCGGGACATTGGATTTCTCTCTCAAATTCCTGCCTTGACTGAGATAAACTCCTACCCACTGAGAAAGAAAGGAAAATCACAACAACAACTCGTCAGAAATTTATATGTTTACTATCAACACAGTGGAAAAATCAGTTTATAATCTTCATCCCATTTACTGCTTTTTAGGGGGTTAACAGCACAAAGTTAACTACCACTTGCAATAATTTATTACCTTAATTTTTCTCTGCCAATTACCTTGGACAGGCAATAGCAAGGTTTCATTATTTCTGTTAGTGCCTCTAAGCATCTGTTCTCTTTCATCATAGCCGTGAAGCCTACTTTTTTGGTGACCTGCCCAGCTTCTGTAGGGTTTCTGCAAAGTCGCCATAGCTGCTAAACTTTCCATTTGTCTGATTAGTTTGCAGATTTCCAGTCTGATTCTAAGAGCTTGAGCACAGCTTCCTAGACTTTATTCATTACTGTATTGCATAATCTTCACACCATCACAAGGGGAAAGAAGCTTGAAGGCTAAGATAACAGAACACAGGATGAGACAGAAAAGAAGAGATATTGCATAAGTCTACAGAATGTATTTCGGAAAAGTGAATATGATACCCGATACCTTCTCACCTCCAAGTGCTAAAGTTCAGAAATTCTTAAATGTTAGAGGGCAAGTGAACTAAAGTCAAGCTTTTTAAAGTTCTGTAGATTTCAGAGGGAAAAAAAGTTAGATATATGAAATCAAAGGGAATCAAAAGTATTTGCCAGAGGAAAATAGCGATGAAAATGCCTTACCAAGAGGGTTTCAAGAAGATGCAAGGTACAATCCACCAAATATTATTCTTAGCTTTGGGCTACTGAGTACTAGGTATGAGACACTAAAGTCTGAAGGCCAGTGGCTTCCAGAATCAGGGATACTGCCACTGGGGAACAAATACCTATTTTCCTGCACCATCATAGCAGTGATGGAAGCTTCTGCCCCTCTTCTCATTCCCTATTCACTTCTCAAGAAAACTGTTTCTTTGCTTATGATATATCTTCACACATTCAAGTCACTTATCATCCCAAACAGTAAACTGACCAATGTAAAAACGAAACAGAAATTACAATTTCTGCCTCTCTTGGTGGCACAGCCCCTTTCCTCACAAATAGAACATTTCTGAATCTTTAATAGAATGTGTTGAAGTGGAGGAAACCAGAGTATCTCTTAGAAATGCACACAGGGCTCAGTCCAGCCCTGATTCCCATTTATTTCATTGGGAGAATTAAATACAGTCTTAATTATTTCATGTTGGATCCAAACAGATGCATACATGATTAACTGCTACTATATTGTGTTTACAATTAGCCTTGCCATTCCTGTGGTAGCCTGCGGAACAGGCAGGCTTCATTCCATGATGGGAACCAAGAGGCAGTCCTCTGCTGGGTCTATGAACTTCTTGTAGGCCATGCAGTCAATTTGCTGCTGACCTGTTGTCCAACCTCATATTGCCTATGGAGAATGTGTGTGCATGTGTGTGTGTGTGTGTGGGGGCTTCTATAGTAAAAGCTTTAAAAAACCTTTGCCATTGCATGTATGCCCTGGGTCCTCTGGGACACAAGCTATCTAAGATCATGACCTGAGTCTTGTATAAATAACCCGTTTTGATGACAGAGATACAGATACAGAGATACTGGTGTTAAGACACTGAATCAAAGACTTGGGGTTCTTTGGTTATAAATCTCAATTGTTTTAAATTGTATACATTGATTTTAATTGTTACCCAAGACTTAAGAGTGCTTTCCTATGATATATGTGTGATATACCAACTTACACATCCAAAGTGCAGAAAGATAATTACTTTGGCAAGAATGAACAGTTTTCCCTTTGCAGTTACATTAGCTAGATTCATAGGGACCTCCAACTGGTGAAACATTGGTGCCAGTGTAAGCAGCTAGCTGCGGAAACCCTGGAACGCACACTGGTACAACACTTTCTATATAACTGCCCAATACAGAAATTTATAGCACAGTGGTTGGGAGCAAATGTGACTGGAGTGAACAGAGCATGTCTTGTTTTGTTGTGTGCCCTCAAGTAATTCCTGACTTATAGAAACCCAAAGGGGGTTATCACGGTATTTTCTTGGTAGGCTTTATTTAGAGTGGGTTTGCCATTGCCTTCCTCTAAGGTAAAAGAATGTTCCTTGTCTAAGGCCACCCAGTGAGTTTCCATGGCTGAGCAGGGATCCGAACTCTTGTCTACCAGAGTCCTATTCCAACACTCAAATCACTAGGTCACATGGGCTCCCTGCACAGGATATGCTGGTGTTCTTCTTAACAAGCCAGACTTAACAGAGTCACATTTGATTTGGCCAGTTTTCCAATGGCAATTTAGTATGCCTTGCCCAATATTAATTGACTGCAATTAACAAAGAATGGGGGTGAATGCCATATGATAGACCACCTAAATGATTCAGTACAGTGAAAGTGGGGAGGAAAAAGAGGGGGATGACAAAGTTTTGGTCCTTATTTTTAGTACTGATATGGAGATACAACTGATGCTAGTTAAATATTTTATACTATAATTTGCCAATGCAATTGTATTACATTGTACATTGTTGTAATTATTTTTTCTTCATTAATCTGATGGTCTTTGGCTAAATAATCAAGTTCATTTGATCATTCAGTTTTAATTGTATCTTGCCTTGAGTGGGGTGAAATACCTTAAAGGCACCACATCCCATCTGATCATGGAAGCTAAATAGGGTCACCTCTGATTAGTACTTGGATGGGAGACTGCCAAGGAATGCCAGGTGTTGAAGGCTACATTTCAGAGGAAGGAACTGGCAAAGCAAAACCACCTCTGAGTATTTCTTGACTAAGAGAACCCCATGAAATTCATGGGGTTGCCATAAAATGATAGGCAGCTTAAGGGCACACGCGCACGCACACGCACACACACACACACCCCTATAAGAAAGAATAGTTTTGTGTCAATCTGAAATGTAAAGATCTAATGGGAACTGTACTCAGATATAGGTTGGATTCTACTTATATAAATGGCATTACATTTACAATCTACATCATTACTGATGGAAACACAGTTTAAGGCCCTTTCTGCACGTGGGAAAGGAACTGTGCAAAAATGGGACTCACCGGGCTTCTTCAGCATCCGGGCGAGTCTGTCGGGACGAGGAGCGGTGCGAGCTCGTCACTCCGCACTGCTCCGGTGTCCAAAATGGCAGCTTCCAGTTCGTGGAGGCTCTCCACCAACCGGAGAAGCTCGCCAGCCTAAAGCCTGCCCCCAGCAGATCTGCAGGCACGCACTAGTGCGTGCCTGCAAATCTGCACCGGAGCACGGCGACAGAGCGACACAGGGTCGTGCGCTCCGTACTTTTTAAAAACCTCTTAAAAGAAGTTTTTAAAAAACATGCTGGGTGACCAGTTCCGGTCGCTCAGGAGTGGACTGAGGTGTGGAACTATGAAAAGTAGTCCACCCCAGTCCACTCCACGGTGCAGAAGACCTCTGTTGGAGGTCACTCTGCACTGTTTTAATAGGTCGGTGCGGAAAGGGCCTAAAACTCTGTTTAAAACTCTTAAAACTTACTACACACGAAAAAGAAAAAGAAAAAGAAAAAAGGAAGCTACGCCAGACCTGGCTTTCAAAAAGGGCTTTGAAGACTCATTTGTTCTAAATGAGTTTTAACTGATGTTAGCTGACATTATTGGACATGCCACTGATTTATTGCTGTGGTTTGTGGTAATTATTCTGAGCAGGCAGATTTACATCTTAGAGCGTTGTTGCCTGTTTTGCACTTCTAGAATGTTTTTTTTTTTAATGTTATGTTGCACCATTAAATTTTATTGTTTGTTTTTGCTGTAAGCCACCTTACAACCTAAAAATACTGTAAACAGGCTAAATAAATACATTATTGCAATGTGGCAATGTTCCAAAGATAGCGTTAAACAGGAGGAAACTGTTTCTGTTTCTGATGAATGAACGTGGAGCACAGAGAGAAATGTAAATGTATACAGAAAAGAGAGAGAAAGAAGTGACGTAAGACAATCTGAGGAAGGACCTCATGTCCCTCCAGCCCTTTCAAGGAGGGCACATTTCCAAAACAACTGATTTATAAGACTGAGAAAATGCTCAAGGCTGAATTTCACACTGCTATTAAAAGTGGAAATTTGAGTCACTGAGTAAAATATCTGCCTGTCTCTAATCTAATATAGCTAGAACTTGAAATGTTACTTTAAAAAAAAACACACCAGTGACATTATTCATTACTCTGATCACCCAACAGCCCATTTCTCACTTTTGTTCTGCTGTCCATAAGGTAATTTGCTAGATTATTTGTTAGTAACACATTACCATTGCTGTTACTATTGTGTCATTGAAAATTACAAGCAAATATTCTCTAGTTTCCCTCATCCACTATCATCATGTTTCTGAGTAGGATGTCATGCCTGGACTATCCACACCTCCTCACCTGCATTGGCACGACACAGCAGATGACACAGTTGCCACAGGCACTGTGCAGAGATGCTTTGGGGAACACATGGGACCAGTCACCCATGCGACCCTCCTTCCTTCACCATTACCCTCTGCTCCCAAACACCCTAAATCTCATGTCTAAACTGGCCTCAGGCAGGTAGCGAAACATCCCCACCCAGAGAGGTCACATCAACTCAGGCAACCCAAGGCCATGACCTGTGCTTCTCTTTAGAGCAGCTGCCAGCCTCAGAAGACAGACTTCTCTCCCCTCTCACCCCTGCCCCATGTGCTCACACTGAAAAGCCTTTAAAAAAAATCCAGCTAGTATGAGTCTCTAGTACAGCTGATGTTGTCTGTCTATTCCTCCTCCTCTCCTCTCCTCTCCAATCCTGCTCTATGACTGCTACTGACTCCTGTGATCCTCAATAGTTGTACCACAACTCCATCTCTCCCAACGTTTCACAGAGGAAAACCATGACACTACGCATGTGGCCAAGCAACATCAGAGTGTGGTCGAGATGGCAAAAGTTATTAGTGACGAAGAACAGACAAGCGTGGAAGGTTGAGACAGTTTGCTTTTGCCTTAGCCTCGTGGGAAGGGCCAGACTCTGCTCCCTCCTGTCCTCTCCACCCTACTAAGTTAGTTGAGTGCAAACTACTTTTGAACTCAGTTGGCAGCAATTGAAGTAAGCTGAGGACAAAGAGGGGACATGGGAGGAGAAGGGAGAAATTTGGACATTTTAAAAGCAGCTGAAAAATGGGATGACGGATTAATCAGGACTGTTCCTGCCTAATCAGGACAGTTGGAAGGTATGCACTCACAAAGAGGAGCCACCCATGGGACCCTTCCTCCCATCCCTCCCATTGCTCTGACTGAATCAGAAGACACCCAGTAATGAGTAACAGGCAGAGACCAAGTTACCTTTCGCTTTTTTTGCCCCGGGTATTGCAGGAAAAAAAATACCATTGATCCAACTCATTAGTGCAAAAAGTAATTCATTACTACAGTGTCTCATTGCAAGTAACACATCATAACTACCATGGAACAGATGAGTATGTTTACAGAATTTCTTTCAATCCTTCCCCCACCCTCTAATTTTGCTTTTAAGAATCATTTCTGTCCTAAATTTATCAAGTATCATTTTAAAGAACATTTTGAGTGTGCATGGTCAGCTTGGTCCAGACTTGAACACTCAGGCCATTTCCACACTACACTGTTGTAGTGCTATTATTCCACATTCAAAATCCTGTGGAATCCTGGGGTTTGCAGTTTACAGAGGACCTTTTGGAAGTCTCTGCCAGGGAGCTCTTTGGCCTCAGTAAACTACAAACCCCAGAATTCCACAAGATGTTGAAAGTGGAATAATAGCACTGTAACACTGTAGTGCGGAAATGGCCTCAGTTATATGCATCGCCTCTGACACTACTGTGAGTTGAGCATGGATTTGACCCACTTGCACTGACTCTGGCAAGAATGAATGGTGACTCCAGAACACATTTTGGTTCTGTCATAACCACAAACTTGTAAAGTAGAACAGTGGTTGGTGAACCATGTATGAGAGCTACAGGTTTTGCAGGATCTTTGGGTAAGAGGCCCCCTGTGGGTTCCCTTCACTGAGAAGGCCCATGTCCTTGCCACAGTCACAACAGCCCATATCCTTGCTTTCTCTTTCATCTGCCTAAAAGGAGAGGGCAAGGTGAGCAAGGGAGCAGATAGGCTTGACCTGGGCCCTGCCTGCTGGCACCACTAGATGGGGATGATGCAGGAAGAAAGGGAAAGTTCTTCCTTACTAGCCAGATAGCAGCAAGAAAGATGACGGTTTTAATCAGCTCTGGCAGAAACATATGCCAGCCAAATACATGACAGCCCCAGGACAGGCCACTGTTGCCACCCAGTGGTGGTAACCAAATTGTAAAATGTATTGATGATGAAAGCATAGCTGTAAAAGGCACAAACATGGAGATTGTTTAGATAGGCATTGGAAATGAGAGTGCAAACGTCAAAATAGATGGGGCCTATCAAAAGGCAAGTGTCAAAATGAAATGACACTCAGCAGGTCAAGGATGTCTAGAGAATTAGGCCTTCCTTGGCTAGACTGGCTGCAAATTAGAGTGTGGAAGAAAAGAACTTGCTGGGAGGATGAATGAAGCTATTAATGGCTGCTAGTTAGGATGACTTTGTACTGCCTCCAGGATCAGAGGTATATGCAGAAAGCTACTGCTCTCCTGTCCTGCTTCTTGGGAAATATGGGGAAACGGTATGTGGACCGGGCAGGCATCACCAAGCAAGGGTACCTATGGAGGATCATAGTTTGTTTGCTAGTTAGTTAGCTGTATATATGGTTTATGATCATCAGGTTCTCAATGAACTTAGAACATGTACTTCTAACATGGCCCAGCTCCTGTGTGGAGATTGGCGATAAAAAATAAGCTTTACTCAAAGTTGCCTAAGTTTGGTACATATAAATATACACATGCAGCCCAAATGAATTACTTTCCTTTGATATGTACAAAGCCTATGGAATCCCTTTAAACCTGTGTAACCAGTCCTTCTCTAGTCCCACCTAAAAAAGAAAATTAGAGGGTTGACAAAGAGTTTTTCTGTCTGCAAAGTTCAAAAATTGGTTCCACTACCAGATTCTTTTTTAAAAAAACAAATTAAAACCAGACAATAAACAAAATTCAACAATCTATTACATAAAAACAATGAGGCACTCCATATTTAGCCAGTGGAGACTTACAGCACATCCATCATTTTGTGAGCGGGTGAGGAGAGAAAAGCAGAGGCCCTTTCTGCACCATACCTCAATAGCATGTTTTTCCATTACAATCCCAGCGTTGCCATTTCCATGATGGTGTCAGGTTAGGAACGCTGTCTACCACACCCTTATGCCTTAAGAGGATGAGCAGTGTTATTACCATCAGTGTTCCCTCTGCACTACACCATCATTGGCCAGTTCCTTTCTCCGCCTTTTTCCCACCACACAGCTCCTGATTAGTAGGGTTTTTTTTTCCTGGTAAGCCGCACTAGCACAGCCATGCTGTAATGTCATGACATGCCAGTACACTATTGCATTTTTGTGTTATAATACTAAAAAATGTATTTAAAAAAATACAGAATTAACTCAAAGGAGAAATTTACAATAAGAGGTGGTAGATTCCAAACTTGCCACACCATGGGAGTTGCTGAAGGAGGGACAAGCTGGGCATGCCCACACCCCACCCACTGCTGGATCTGCGATGACAGAAAGTGCTATCAAGCACTATTGCAGAACCACACTGAGCCTGCTGATGGGATTGTAGCACTAAAGGAGGTGCTTAATGGATTTTTTCTGGAAATTAAATAGGACTTTGCAAGTCTTGGGAATGCAACAGCAGCTAGTTAGCAACGACATCATGTGGTAGCATAGCTCCTGGACCAGGAACAACCCATTGCTGTGATGGGATGATGATGTTGTGCAGAAAGGGCTAGAGGGAGACAGAGAGAGAGAGAAAGGACAGAGAGAGAGGTCTCGCAAATGCTGACAGTACAATCTGATTCTTAACAGATCAGTAATGTTACTCTGCTTTTCCAGCCTGCCAGGACATCATTTGAACTAGTTCAGGATGAACGCAACCGCAGTTCAGGATGAATGCTGATGCTTGTTGACAAGGAGTCTTAGAGGATCCACAAAGATGCTAAGAGACAGCTCCTATGGGGCAAAGCTGAAGGAACTAAGCTTGTTTTAGAAAGCTAACTAGAGTAATATTGATGACAATTTCCAATATCTAAAAGGCTTTCAGAAACAGAACTCAAAATAATTGATTACCATAAGCTGTGGAAACAAAAAAACAAAGAAATAGGGCCAAATTACAGAAAAGAAGGCTTTAAAAAAATCAAACTTAGTAAAGTGTGTAAAAGAGCAGGTCAGATCAATGAAACTGACATAAAAGGAAGAGTTAGGCTGACCTTTGAAAGTTTATTTACTTCAAAATGATTCCCAAATAAACTTCCCTGCTTTCTGTTTAGGATCACGGGCCATCTCAGATGCCTCTCTTTAGGAAAAGGGAGACACCCCGGCCTGTCTCATATGCATCTGGTATATGATTAACCTGGCAAACAGGATGCTGGATTGGAAGAGAGGTGGGCCAAGGGTGGCCTTGGGGCTGCAATGTTTTCCCAGGGATGTCTTTGAAGCCCTCATTTCCTTCAAACTCCCCAAAACGCCCCCACCAACTGGTGAATTGAAGGCTTTTGGACCAGTAAGCCACCTTTTAAATAGGTTTCACTTGACAGGAGGTCAGATCAAAAGATAAAATATGAGATGTCATAACAATGGATAAGGGTATTTTCTAGAACTCCTGTGCATTTTTCTATCCTATGTCAAAATTTCAAAATCTTTCAGTTAAGAGAGCCATGAAATATAGTTCCATCTTTAGAATCTGAAATCCTTAATCTAGTGGCACATGTCAACACAATAAAGTATTTCCCACCTACTCAGCACCCACTGTCACTTATTTTTATACAGTCTCTGTTTTGTTTTTGCTCATTTGTACTTTAAACATTGATGGTGTGATGTACATATAACTGACTCACACTAGTTTAACTAAAGGATCATTGATTATTTTGTAATTGCTAATGAAAACCTCAAACCAGTTTTTTTTTTCTTTTTAAAAGAGAGACAAAGAAAAAGAACTGTGATTGAAAATGCTGAAAAGGGACAACATACATTGCTTTGAGAAACGTAGATTATAAAGAAGTAAGAAAATGTGCCTGAAATGAGGAAGCATCAATGTACAAAACTAGTCGCATTTTTGTTGATCTACGTTTTATGGGACTATATGAATTCTCACATGGGTAAGTAGATATATACACATCCCTTATTATACTAAAAGCATTATATTCAAAACACTGAGAAGAAATAAAAAATTACTCTAAGCATCTGGAGATATAAGCAATGCTATTTATCACTTGTACTGTCCAACAGGTTCTTATGACACCCTGTTCAAGAAACATTACTTACACTTCTAAGTTTGCCCAGCTCTCTCTGTAGCAGTAAACCTATGTATGTATTACCCCCTGTATGTATGGGCTTATGTATGGCTAAACGTTCCTCTCTGCAAGGTTTTCTTTCCACATAGGAAACTAGAAGCCAGCCAGGGGTAAATAAATGTTCTAGTCCAGTTTGTTACCTTTTGGCATCCATTTTCCATATATTATATTATGGACTATTGTGTTTTATTTTGCATTATGTCACATCAGCACCCACCTCCACTTCAGCACCCACCTCTCGTGACTACTTAGGTTCTAGTTTCAGTTTTGTTCAGATATCTGTTGAAGTGTTGCATAAATACAAAGCTGATTTGACCAATTCCCATGGTGGGATACAATCAAAGCAAAAGGCTACTGCAGAGTGAAAAGATTACAACACTCCTACAGTTGTTAAAAAGTTAGTGTCTGTAAAGAGACCAGTTCTAAGTTGGCATAGTTCACAATTTCCTTAACTATCTGCAAGCTTGTTAATAGAATTGACCATACAATCTTATTCACGTCTACACATTTCATTTAATTCAGTAAAAGTGAGTCAAAGACTGCAGCCTTAGATGATTGCAGTGGTCTTTAGAATTGCAACTGCATGGTGCAGAGCATAGTTTCAAGCACCTGAATACAGAGGACTCTACCATCTTTTATACAAGGGACTCTATCAGTTTAAACACCAGTCAGTATGTGTATCATTTGCTGGACAAGACGCTATCCAGCTTCAGAAGGTTACACCACAAGGAATAGACAAAAAGTTAGAAGCACATTGAGTTGGAAGTTACTTGTGCACATTTCATTATAGATGTTGGTAAGATAGATCCAGATGATACTAATCATCTGGAGATATTTCAGTTTCAACCAGTACCCTGGAACTGAGACTGATTTGCTCCCCTTTTTTAATTTTCTTTGCCAAAAACTGGAGTAGAGATATGTGACCCTACTGGTTCTCCTGAACTTCTCAAAGAACTTCTGTGCCATTGATTTTGGTGTACTTTACGACTGCCCAGCAGAGTCGGGCTTTGAAGGACACAGTACTACAGGGGATTCTGTCCTTTCTGTCACTGTTGGCCGATCATGGCGGTTTTCTAATAGAGTTTCACAAAGTTCAGTTTTGTCCCATTGGATGTTTAATATTTGCATATGAAGCTATTGGCAGAGGTCATCTGAAGCTTTAAAGTATGGACATTAATTGACGACATTCAGCTCTAGTACTATTTGTTACCCAGCTCCAAGGAAGCGTTTGGTATTCTTGGTTTAATAATGGATAAGGGTGAACTAATCAAGACTGAATCTAGACAAGATGGAAGCATTGTGAGTCAATTCTCTCAATTCAACCTATGCTAAACAGGCTTTACTCCACTTGAAACAACAGTTTCTCGGCTTCGGAATTCTATGCTACCCTTGGATTTTCAGATGACAGTAATGCCAAGGAACGGGTTTGCACAGCTACATTTAATGACTGTTCCTAAATTAGCCTTGATTCATGCCTTAGCTACAGCACAGTTAGACTGTCACAGTAGGCTCTAGTCAGAGCCACTCTTAAAGTCTGTTTTCATTTCAGCTTCAATTTGCACAAAATGATGCAACCAAACTACTAACCAGTGCATGGCGTTGTGATCTTTATTGTACTGGGAAATCTGCACTAATTGCCAGATTTTCCCAGGTTCCAGCAAGGTGTTTGGTGCAACCATTAATACTTCAAAAGGCTTAGGCCTGGCTATGTAATGAGCCACCTGTCTCATTGTGAACTATCTGGTTAGTAAGATCTATGAGAGAGACCCGCTGTAGACACACTACTAAAAGAGAACTGTTTCTTTGGTGCACAGGAAAGTCCTTTCTGTTACCTCACTCCTAAATGGCAGAATGCTCTCCTTTCTGAGTGAATATTAATTCTAGTTCTCTCAGCTTTTCAGAAGGAATGGCACTTCTTGTTAATCTGGACTTTGAAACTGTGAATAGTCATTTTCATGGTGTTTTAATGTGTATACTACTTCTATGCTTTTAAAGTATTGTTGCTTTTTTTGAATTGTTGTACTCCACATAGATGACATTTGAATAAAGGCACTGTGTAAATATTATTATTAATCCATCCATCCATCCACCCATCCATCCAATCTACTCAAATGCTTCCACCCAACAAATTTGAAGCACAGTCTTAACTGCCCAAACCAGGTTGTATGAATGAACCAGCTTATATAAAGGTTTCTTTTCCTTCCAGTAGACATATTTGTCTCCAGTAGATTAAACTTCAGTTTTATATGAGTGGCACAGGTATTTAACAGCTATGTGTCAGTATAATATTAACAAGATTTTTAAAGATCATGTGATTGGAACAGAAGTTTATGCCATCTGTGCTTCTCCAATTAGAAATGCAAACAAATATGTATTTTACAGTAACATCAATTAAATATAACACATATGTGATGTATCTTTTTTTCTTTTAAGAAACAAATCAGGCAAGCAGCTTTTTTTGGAAGGATGAACATAAAGAGAACTTATTTCTTGGGACCCAAAGAACCTGCTGTAAACAGTATTTATATCATTTCTTGAATAGAACAGAAAATCTGTTTATGTTTTTTTAATCATTTTAGTTCTACAGAATGTCCTGATCAAGAATCATATGTTTAAAATATTTCAGTAACACTTCAGCAAAGTTAACTCTTAAATATTCATATCAGGGATGATCAACCTTTGAAACATGAAGGCTTCGGTATACATAATGTTTGTGAAAAGGGGATGCAAAGTCTCAGAGTTCCATGTAGCTTAGTTCCTTTCCCCATTATTCTTAGGTATGGAGTAGGCAATGAAGTGAGGTGGTGGCTAGGCCTGTGAAAAGCAAGGGGGAAGCATAGGTGGAGTAATAAATCAGCAACTGGAGAATGTGAGTCCTGAGCCAAAATACACTGCAGGGGGTTGTGGCCTAAGAGCTCTTCTGCTGTTATATAGAGCTCTCCATTAATCAGACTTAAACTGGTGATGAACAACTTGTCCCATTGATTTCAGCAGGACTCAGTAAGCATGGATAGATTTTTCCAGGTTTATGGCAAATTATTTTTCTCCACAGAAGAACTACAACCATTAGGGAACTTAAAGAGCCGAACTGTACCCTTTAAGAACATTAAATATAGACCCACAATGGAGATATAACAGCAGCGTGAAACTTACTGGGCAATGAGTTAGCAGCTTCAGGGTGGAGCAGAGCATTAGCAATCCTCCTGATGTGGCAGCTTGTCGGCTCCTTCTTTCCAGACCTCTCTGCTGCTTGATGCAGTCTTTGGGGAACCATGAACCATCAGCCAATGGATATAAATTGTAGCTTGAACTCATTGTCTGAGTGCCCTGCTAGAGTGACCTAGATGAGGGCTTCCTCAGCTCCTCTGTATGCCCAGGGTTTTGTGCATGGAGCAGAGAATGGAGGAGCCACGTGGAACAAGCAACATGGGAATATCAATAAGTGAATGAAGCAGGAGGATTTAGTGGCAGCAGTGGCAAAGACTGACATCATCATAGGCTCAAGCAAGTCTTCTGTGGCAGCAGAGTTCCCTTCCAGCAGTGGAGACTGCACCTGGCTCAAATAGGAAGCCACAGCAGCCTTTATAAGGGCTCACAGGGAAGCAATTAGCCCTCACAGGACTCTAGATGGAGTGGCTGGTTAAAGTCTGGTTTTACTATCCCCTCCCTCTGTTGGGGAATTGAGAGATTTTTAGTAGTAAGTCTCCCAATGAGCAGGGTATTTTGTAATGCACAGGCAGAAGTTCAACAAATTACCAGTCCCACTTTATCATCTCCACCCCAGACACACTTAATCTAGCTCAAAATAAACACAAACAATTTGGTTAAAATATGAAAAGTTTACTCACAAAATCTTGTGCATAGTCTGCACAGGTTCAATTCTTGCAGAAAGTAAGATGAAATTAAGCACTCACATGCTTGCTGAAAATAATCCCTATTAGGAGATCTCAGAGCATGCTTTCAAGACAAAAGGCGAAGACAAAAGAGGAAGAGAACATGCAAGGGGAAGTGGGTGTTGACCAAACAACAAGGAGTTTACTCTAGGCAGTCCCCTATATGCCTACAGTACACATGCAAGTTAACTAGCCAGTTAATTAGGCATGCAAAGGTTGCCACTCCCAACACCCTCCACTCCCTTTTAAGCTGAACATAATAGAGTGTTGCCCTCTTTGCACTCTTCAGCATTGCTTTTCTTCTCAATATGTTAGGAATTGGAATAGAGGCTGTCTGGGGTGGGGGTGAAAGTTCTCATGTGGCACTGGGCTTCAGGGTCCTAAATGGGGAATACTGTTATTTGAGCACAGGGTGCACGTATTGCAGGCAGGCAGGGTAACAATCACTGCCTCAAAAAAAAAAAAAAAACCAGCTTAATCACTGTAACACATAACATTGGCAGCACAAGTAGGCAATTGTGGGCGATTGTCTCTTTTTTTGTCTTGTGCTCAGGTTGGGTGAAGCAATGCCACTCAAAAAAGGTTCAGAAGACAGAGCAGCCACCATTGCTAAGAATGTGGGGACAGGCCAGCCAGGCAATCTTGGGTAGATCTGGTACCAGCAAGGGTACCAACAACACAAATATCTCTCAGACAGCAAGCACCCTAGAAGAATCCAGCAACACAGCAGTGCTTGAAGGTTTATCGCAGACACTGGAAAAGCTGGTGGAGTCCAAGGCAGCAGGGGTGTATGGGCTTTTGCAATAACAACAAAGAGCAGAATGCACGAGGCCAGCACAGACCACATTTGCCTTACAGTAGCAGTAGCAAAAAGGACTTTGGATTTGGAGGAAGACCAGAGCATAGGGAATGGGCAAGTAAGCAGAAGAAAAGAGGGAGGGCCAAGAGGTGTTGAAAGTCAAGCCCCAGGGAAGATTCAGATAGCATGGGACCAAAAGTTGAGTCATTAGTGGAGGAATACCAAGAAAGGAGCAATTACTGGAGGACTACATCTCCTTTTTTGGGAGATCAAGAGGAAGGAAAAAGGAAGCCAGACAGCCAAGGGTTCCAGGAGGGCATGTGACAGAGAAGAGAAGGTAATCATGAAGATCCTCGAGATATTCACTTAGCCAGTAAAACTTGGGAAAGGATATTGAATTGATTTTATGTCGATGTGTTCTTCCTACTGAAACTGGATGGCAAGGAAGAGGCAGGAGAGGGAAGAGGCAGGAGGGGCAAGAGGGGAACAGGTCAGCTTGGCCTGCTCCTGGGTGCCAGGTTTTGCATTACTTGACTGATTTGAAGGAACGAGGCATGGCTCCACAGACCATGTCCATCCACCTGGCAGCTATAACATTTTTTAGCTGAGTAGGGGGGAATTGGGGACCTATGCATCACATTCATAGTAAGGAAGACAGTGCAGGGGTGGAAACAGTTGGTGCTACATAAGGCTGATGGCAAGTGGCCCATCACATTTCAGCTGCTTAAGAAGCTGCTGGAGTTGCTGGTGGTTTTGAGTTGTTCAAGGCGGCCTCTACTACAACATTCTTCAGGGTACCGAAGGGGGTGACCTAGTGGCCAGGTCAAAAACAAACATGTCCAGATGAATCCTTCAGGTTGAGGGTGTCTCCTTTCCCGAGGATGATGTTATGATTCAGTTTGAGTGCCCCAAGTGTGATCGGTTGGGTCACGGACCAAGTTTGTTACGCTGTTTTTATGTATTATTTATTCAAGTTTTATGTTTACTTGTATTAGTACTTAGGGTTTTGGCCCTTGGTACTGTTTGATGTAATCTTTTTACTGGTCTATGACTGTAATAAACAATATCTATCTATCAGTTGGGTCACGGGTGAGTTATCTGGCTTCAAGGTCTGGAGGGTATGCGTCCCTATCCAGTTAAAACTTTATGCAGATTCACTGAGAGGTGGCCTCAAGGGTGTGGCCTCCTTTTTCCTCACTTGGACAATTCCCTCTGATGCTATTTCAAGTAATATCAGTATTGCAGTAAGGGCTGGGGCAGTTGGGGCTCCCTGCAGCTAAGTATGCCACTGAACACTCAGTAAGACCTCCACCACAATTGTCCCATATGAGCAAATGAGAACTTGTTTCCTGAATTATTTATTATTACTAATTGTTGTTATTTTCTTTATTTGTATCCTGTCTTTTCCCCAAGACTGGGACTCAAGGTGGCTTACATATTAAAAAGATTACAATCAAAAGCATACAAAATTCCACATTAAAACTGAATTCAACTAAGAACCATATTAAAAACACAGTCTCTCAAAAAACTTTAAAAACAATAAACAATACCATGTGAAGTAATACAAAACACACAGCCTCTTTTTCAGTCCTAAATTCTGAATTTCAATATGGATTTATTCTCAAATCAGAGGAAAACAACAGTTTCTCAAATTATTATTTTCCTCAATATGCTTTTCAGTGAGAACTGTAATTTTCACAACAGGGAAGCAAAATAGCTTTATGAAAGGCCTTATGAATATAAGTAAATGTGATTTAAATCTGTACAGTTTGGTTGTCTACACTTTCTCCCTATATTAATACTGTGTTCCCTTATGGAACAATTGAACCCATGATATAGAAGCACTCATACACAATGATTGCTCTCTCCACAATAGCAGTGGTGATCCCTGAGCCTTGCTAATGAAGGAATAATTCAGTTTGATAGTCATCTTCATTTCAGCTTTACGTCAGGTGGTGAGATTAGTAGAGCACATCCCTCCCTTCACTTAATTACTCTGTGTGCATACATGAGCTCTGCTTAAATTAATTCCCTGTATTTCATAAACATGAAAGAAAAATGGGCAAATGATAAGCCTATGAAGTGTGTGTGTGTGTGTGTATCTGTGCATTGTATCTGCAGTCCTGCAATGCATCCACAATTTCTCTTTGAAGACTCATAGACTGATAGCTTTTCAGAAACACTTTCTATTTTACAGAATAGGAATAAAAGGAGCTTCATCAATAGTTAAAGGTACCCAAATGTTTTTTGTTTCTTCCAAGGCTCAATAGATTTATGTGAGAATACTGGCAACCTGGTAAGTGTGAACCTTGTGCTAAACCTTTAGCGATGACCATATCAAGCTTTCCTGAGCAGCAAAACGAGTTAAGAGGGAGACAGGTAAGCCTGCCTCACCAGCTCCTCCTCCTATGCTTAAAAAAAAAAGCACAGGTCTATCAGGTTGTCCAGCAAAATCAGTATCACAAGAAAAATGGAGGCTGGTGAAAGAAAGTAATCTCTGGATACATTTTGGAAGAAGGTTTCAGGTAGTCTCTAGAAGGTTCATAATGTTTTTATTTACTTTTGTATGGCTTACATGGGCTTTTTCTTTTATTTCACTTGTGCATGTTGTTAGATCTGATTAAGGTTTGCTGAAACTGTTACCAGGCCATGCACCTGTAAACTTTGGTATGGTCTAATTGGCAAAATAAATTAATTAGCATGAATATAAAATATACCCTGCTATGGCTATGTGGCCAGACTGGACAAGAGGAAAAGGCTGGCCAAACACATGCTTTGAGAATTTGGTCAGAAAAGACCTCCAGGCATAGACAGGTCATAGTCAGGAAATCACCAGCAAACTCCCAAGATAATAGACTTCCAGTTAGCCTTAACAACTCAACCTTTTTAAGACAATAGTGTCTGGAAGATTCCCACAAGAATGCTGATTGTCTTAACTCCTCTTCCTGTGACCAAGCAAACCTCTCCTTTGTCCTAAAATCTGTCCAACAAGTACCGAGCTATGAGGACAGCCATTAGCCCTTCGTCACCTAACGCTTAGACTATTAGCCCATTCTGGATCTTATTGTCCACTCTGTGAACTCCATTATTTATTTGGTCGAAGAGCCATTATCACCCTTGCCCTCCAGGCAGAAATTGGATATATAAACCCCTGATTTTGGTCAGACAACTTGCAGTACACAGAATGCTGTTGTGACTCTGTCACTCTGATTCTTGATTGTGTACTGTCTTTAGAGTTGCATCTAACCCACATTACTGCTTCTTTGCTGCTCTTCAGGACTGGTAAATATCACCCTGAAAGCATGCTATCCAAAACTTTCCTCCCATTTCCTTCAGTTACCCTTGTGTGATTGCATGACTGCTTGGATCTTGTGTGTGTGATTGCAGTTCCCCCAATAAAACACAATTAAGCTTACTTTTGGATCTCTGGCTGGTTCTTCCCTGAACAAGTATTGGTAAACATAGGTTTACCAATACTTCTCGTTTGGTTACCCCCCGCTCACAGGTCTCATATTTTGAGCTAATAATTCCACACTGTTTCACAGAGGTACTGGCATCACAGGTGGACTCCTGAGTCACCCACATTTTGGGGTAACAAAACATATTGGACTGCTCTCTTTTTGTAGTGCAGAAACCTATCCCTATTCTTTCAACATTTTCAATGTCTCTGGTACCAATTATTTTGTTAAAGAAGTAATACCCAGGAACCCATCTATTTCATTAACTGAGATATACCTATATTTTAATATACCAGCTTCAATATATCATATCAGTATTATGTAGCAAGGACTACATGAAAAAGAGATATAGTATATAAATAAATAATTTTCTGCATGTGTGAGTTGTCATTGAGGTATTGCTCTCACATCATTGAAGAGTTCTTCAGTGTTTCAACTTTAATCAATTCTTTGTGGAGTAATAATGGCTGGATGAGCCTAAATACCATAAGGGCACCAGATCTTGTCTGCTCTTGGAGACTGTGCAAGGTCAGCCCTGATTAGTACTTTGATGGGAGACAGCCAACAAATACCATGTGCTATATTTCAAAGGCAGGAACTGGCCAAAGTACCTCTGAGTATTCCTTGATTAAGAAAACTCTACTAAATTCATGGGGTTGCCATAAGTCAACAGACAACTTGAAGACACATACACACACAATAATGGTTTGGCTTGCTTCTAATGCCTGAATCCTGGTGCTAATACCAAATAAGTGATTGATTTGATCAGTGGCGGAGCTTGGAGTGTGTGGAGGGGGGAAAATAGAGGGGCGGGGTGTGGCTACAGTGGGGGGGTGTGGTTACACCACATGGAGGTGGCTACGGTGTGTGGGGCGAGACTACAGGGTGTGAGGTGGGACTACAGATTGTGTGGGTGTGGCTACGATGTGTGTGGGTGTGGCTATGATGGATATAGAGGGGCTACGACTGATGGAGCAGGGCTATAACGCATGGGGGCAGGGTTATTGTGCGAAGAGGAGGGCAAGCAAGGAGCTGCAGTGTCCCCCAAAAATTGCCACCAAGGGTGCACTGCTCCCATCGACCCCAGTCCCTATGAGATTGGATTTGATGAACGGTAAGTCAACACTTAGATAAATCCAACTGATTCAATGGGCAGTACTTATTGTTTTCAGGCAGGAAGTTCCCTCTAGCAAAGCACAACAGTCCAGAGTCAATGCTAGTAAAACAGCATCCATATGGCTGCAGTGGTTTTAATTCCTGGAATGAGTTCGGCATAGCAACAAACATGAGTTGTTCCTGCTTCTTGCAATACAGAACAGCTACAGTTGTTTCTATCTAGCAGTAGACAAGACATTTGCCAGATCCTGCCTTCACAGGAGTCACATTTGTAGCTGTGTTTTCAAGGCAGATCTTCTGAGACCAGCACACTTTATCTGTGATCAATAGAATTATATTTGGAAACAACATTTACACCATAGCACTGATAAAGACTAGTTGAAATGACTCCACAGTCATGAGACTAGTCTTCTCAGTCAGTTCTTCTGCATACACAGCCTTTTGACTATTTCCATTTTGTTTGCACATCCACTTCCTCTATGGATTTGAACAGATTTGAATACTAGTGCTGCTCTAAGACCAATCATGGAATCTCATGTATGGCTTAAGGACTATCTATTAGAATTTGAAGCTTCTCCAATTATCCAGTTGCTATCTGCTTGTATAAGTCCCTATACATTATTATATATTGCATCACTATATTGCCAATAGGCTTCTGTTACTTTGTATTTTCTGATGCAATTTATAGTAATACTTACTCACTGTTTCATTAATACTTTGCTGATAAATTTATTGTGATAAATAAAACTGTTAACATTTTTTCCCTAAATCAGCAAAGGCTTGGCGAATACCAATTAACATATATCCAGTAACTCAGTTAAAAAAATGTGAAGGGAGGACTTGGACAAGCCTGGTTGGTGCCAGTCAATTACAGCTCAGGGGAACATGGGTTGGGGGGAGGCTATGAGGGGAAAAGGATACAAAACTGAGGCTTGTCTCTGATAGAGGAAAGATGGCCTAGATGTAGGAATAAGATTGCAGAGTCAGAAATAAGATTCAGAAGACGGCCCAGAGCGAGGGACAAGATTGCAGTGAGATAGGGTCTAGAAATAGGAATAAGTTTGCAGAGAACTAGGGGAAAGATGGCACACAGATATGGTAAAAATGTAACAGTGAGAGGACAGTCAGGGTGAAGAAGTGAATAGGAACTGTGAATGGTTAAAGATTTCAGGGTTTAATGTGTGATCTAACTGAAAAATGATAGAATCATAGAGTTGGAAGAGACCACAGGGGCCATCCAGTCCAACCAGCCGCTATGCAGGAACACACATCAAAGCATTCCCAACAGATGGCCATCCAGCCTCTGCTTAAAAAGCTCCAAAGGAGACTCCACCA